>PVKM010019824.1:0-24136 GCA_004027735.1 Carollia perspicillata | reverse complement strand
ATGTATACAGAAAAATTGATCTGAATTAATTTTCATTTCAAGTGAGAAATTCCAATACTTAAGTATGAATTCTTTACTCTCCTTTTATGAGAAAGTTAAGAAAAACTGGAAAGACTATGTATCATACTCAAAACATAAAACCTTTCCAATTATAGACAATAGTGTTTCTTTGTGAGAAACTAAAAGAAAGGTTAGTGAAGTATAATACTTATCATCACAAGCTTTATTTCCAATTAGCTATCTATCCTTGACAACATTATCACATAGACAAATTTTCTTCACAGCCAGGATTGATAAAATGTACACACATTAGTGAAGATTAAGGATTCATGAATGTTCTAAACCTCTCAAGTATGTTACTCTTACATACTCCTTAAAACATGATATATATTTAGTTATTACATGTTCAATGATATCAAATAAGTAATTCCTATGATCGGATATAAATCAATCTTTCTTAATTAATCACAGTGTTTGACTGTGTTAGTGTTTATACATGATACCTATTCTGAAGTTGGTTATTTTTGTATTCCTTATTCTTGTGTGACAAACAGCCTTTTGTCATTATTCAGAGACTGCTTTGATTGACAATACAACTCTCAATGAATGCTTTAGGAAACATAAAAAGCTGCCACATAGTTCCAAAATTGGTATATCACTAAAAAATGAGTTAAACAAAGGTTTTGGAAATTTAGTAGTCTTCCAGTACTTAAATTTTACTATGCTATTTAGCATTAGGTGATAGCCAGGAATTAAATACCATTGAAAAGGTCCTATTTAACATTCCTCTAGGGGTCATCAAGAATCATCTGTTTTTTCCTCACAAGGACAATGAAGAAAGTGAAATAAATTCTTGTAGAAATATGGGAGAAAATCCACCTAAAAGAAAAGGAAAAAGATGCATTCATTTAAGAAACAGTCGCAGAAGAAATCCTCAAGGCTCATTTGCCCTGAGTAGTGTGTGAGTCATTTAAACAGCCAGGACATTTAGCGGCTGAATGCTTCGCTGGCTCTGCCACCCAGTGGGCAGGGCAGAGCACGTAACTCCGATTACCACCTCCTGGCTGGCAGTGTTATACCTTCACAGGAATCTTGTCTTTTCCCACTGATAAGTGATTAATCCCTTGTATCAGGCTCATTCAGCAGTACTCAAGTGGTGAAACCAATCAAATTGGTGGTGTCCTACATTAACAACTACATGAATTCCAGCTGCATTTCTCCTAACAGGGCACACAGTCCCAACTGACTTCAGGGCCAAAAGAATGTCTCCTGAACTTCCTAAACAGAGAAGAAGTGTCGCTTATACTTCAAAGCTTCTGCTAGAGCTATTTGTACCTGCCATTTCAAAATTATTGTTTATTAAAATGATAGTATAAGCATAACATGAAATCAGATATTGACTCAAATACTTATAACTAATAGAGCTTATGTATACAAGGGATAACTACTGACTTAGCAACAGTATGATTAGCATCATAGGCCCAGATGTATCCTTTCAATAATTTGACTAACTGTTCATTCATTTATTCACTCTGCCATCCATTTAGCTTATTACATCACCTGCAAGTATTATTCATATTTAAAAAACAGGCAAATAGAGTATAAGTGTTAGGATAACTAGAAAAATACTATAGCATTAAAGAAAGCCCAAGGTGTGCTTAAATCTAAGATAAAATTTTAAAAGAAGAAACTATATTAGAATATGATGTATATAAAAAAACATGATGTATTCTAAAACGTTATTAAGTAACTATTTTAAGCAATCAAAGACGATTTCAACAATAGTGATTTTGGTTCAGTATACATTAATGGAGTAACCAAATGTTGTATAAAACATTTTATAGATCTAGGTATTTACTTCCCATCCTGCACCTGAACAAGCAATTTTTAGGGAGAAGCAGCAATATGTACAGTTAAAGCAATAAAAATGGAGCAATTCCATAATTTCAAATAAATACACACATATAATTACAGTATTTGCTCTCAAGAATGTGCATGAGTAAGCTTAGTCACTGACTGTTGAAGGACTGAACTGTATTTCAAAATAAGCATATGAATTCATAGAGTCCATCAAGAAATTCAGAAACCTATCAACAAGAGTAATGCACCTACCATTGCCACACTGTATGAAGTGAGAGGACAGGAGACAAGGGCATTCTTAAGCAACAAATTTTGAAGACAGACCAAAGTGTTCTGCATATCAAGCAGGTTGTGAGGTCAATGTGCAGAAAATATCACAACATAAGTTAGTGCCAGGAAATGACACCCTGAAAACACTTTCTGAAAGCAGCCCTGACAGCCAGATCATCTGCAGATATACCTCCACATGAAATGTCACTTGGTCCTGCAGATGGGGCCTATGGTTAAAGAACACCCTGACGGGGATACAAAATAAATGTGAATTAAAAAAAGAAGGGCAAGTTATGTTTGTCTGTTGGTGTTATTCATGACAGGATTTCCAGAAGATATTTTTAAATTCCAAAAGCACTGAGAAATGTTACTTTTTAGATTATGTGAAAATATATATTTTTGATTCTGTAATTTTCTATCAAAATATTTTATTGAGAAATTTAGAGGTCATGACACTAAGAAAAAGCTGTGCCTTCTTTTATTTAAAATCTCATTAAGAGTTAAAAATATTTAAGTTAGTGTTCGAAATTCCACCAGTTTCTTTGATTTTTCCCGTTTTCGTACTGCCCTCCCTTTTTCCAACCATTGCATGTGCCTCATAATGTCTCCTCACATTCCTAAGTACTTCTACTGCATCATTTAATTAGATTTAGTCTCAATCCTCAATGACTTTCTCTGCACTATCAGTGCCTTTATCTTTCATCTCTCTAACTTTTAATATTTTGGCATGTTAAATCATATTCAATATGAGTTACTCGGCTATCATCATATAAAAAATTAAAAAGTGTATCTCTATCTCTTATGAAATGAGTGACAAGATAAATGTATTATCTAGTTTAACATATATTACTTTATGACAATTTTCATAACAATAACTAGGTGTTATTGTTCTCATTTTATACTTGAGTGAACCTAAGCTCAGGAAGGTAGCTCCTGTGTTGGAATCGGTAACAACAAAGCTTAAGAGTTTCAACTGATAAAAGGTAGAGTCTCGGTTTATTTTATGAGGTCTTCAGTCTAGACCTTCTTTCAGTGGATCAGATATTTTCCCCACAGTGTAGATTAGCTCTTTTTTCTAGCCTCACAAGTGTTTCTTCTAACATTTTAAAGAATATTATAGCACTATTCTTACATGGAGACAATGTAGATATTAAAAGGGAACCTTTATAAGATTTGATCATGATTTTGAACTGTATGTCCTAATTCCTGTTACTAAAATAGCAATTTGCTTTCTCACGCAAAAGCAACAGTAAGAACACCCAAAGTGTTTTGCCAATATTGTTATTTCAATTATAGATCAAAGCAAACAGTATTATCTCAGAAAAATGAATAGGTAAGAAAAACAAATTAAAAACAAATGAAAACCCTTTCTACTTCATTTTGCTGTCCACAGTCAGGACCCATTGACTTGAAATTCACCTGGGAAAATTTTTCTATCAGAAGGTTTATTGTCACACCATCATTCCCATAACCAGAAGGAAATAATTGTCACTGCTAGTAGTAAGTATCTGTGTAACAATGAATAATTACTGTCTGAAATGACATGGCAAACTGTGGGAACATTAGAAGGATTTGCATCTGAAGTAAATAAAGTAAAAGAAGGCAAAACCTTAACAATTAAAGGGCTCGACACAAACAGAAAAAATCACTTGTGTACACCACTCAGAAACAGAACCAACCTCAGGTAAATCCAATTAAAGCAAAGCCAGTATGAGAGGCTGAGTCTTGAGAAAGGAGCATTTGGAACATAGCCATAGGATCCCTTTTTTATGAGTTTGTAATCTCAATTGTAGGTGGAGATAAAACTCTAATGTACAACAAGCCAACTTGGACAGATGTTTAGAAATACCACTAATTAAAGTGTACTTGTTTAGCTGAAAAGTCAATTCACTTTGATAAATGAGTACTTTGCTGCAAATGAAAATTTTATTTTGCTTTATATTAACACCTTCCATAGATAATTTGAAACTAAATTTGATAGTATTTTTTTCTGGACTATCTTCAATAATTCAGGAAGCAAGTACAATTTTAAATACTATTTTCCTTGAAGCAGATATTAATAAGTGTACTTCTCCTTTTTACTTTAGAACAATTAAATAATTCTGATCCATCTTTCTAAATTTTATATTTTACTTCTTTAGAAAACATGTATAATACAAACATAATTCTATACAAACACAGAGCAATCTAATAATGTCTGTTGCAGGCCCCAGAATGATACAATGCCCAGGATATCCAGCATTCTATGCCTTTTATTAAACATGTGAATTCTGATGTACAAATATAAAGTTGGATTTAGACCATAATTTTACAATAAATTAGAATCTGAAATTCATTAACATAATTATCAACATTAAGAGAAATTTTAAATTAAACTTTTTAGCATTGCAAAAATTAGTTTTTGGTAAACAGCAGATAGAAGCTCCAATGGATGAATAGCTTTTTTATGAATCAAATAAAAATGAAATAAAATTATAGTAAAGAAAAATATGTAAATGTATAACTTAAGGCACTGAGTTGTGTTTATACTAAACAAAATCAATATTCAGATAATTTATCTAGTTTTGATAAAAATATACACACAGCACTATTATTTTTACCAGTGTGTTTTTGTTATCAGCTAATCTTTTCCCCAATATGGTAATAACAGTTGTTCAACAACACATTTCTCACTGAAGATACTTGTCTATTACTCAAACCTCAAACTAATGGAAATTTAGAAAGAGAAAGTAAATAGTTTTGACATTTACTTACACATTATCACAAATGGTAAGTACTCCTTCCTCCATTTTCTTTCCTCTTGCCTTTTTCTTATCATACCCATTGAATTCAGGTGTGTTGGTGGCCTGCAGCACCACCCAGATCTCCCTTTTAAACTGCGGATTTATCCCCTAGACTATTTCAAGTTCTGCCAGCTGGCAGCCCTCTTTTGTTATTGCTCGAATAGAAGACAACTACCTTGATAAATCCACATTCCCTTCCTAGGCCATCCCCCCCTCTAGTAACTGATCAAGAGAGAGATGTAAGGTCTGTCATCCTCCCCAATTTTGGATAAGACTGGTGGATCATCCAGCTATGGTTGTTAGAGAGAATCAGCTGAGGAGTCTGATGAACCTGCATGGCACCCAACTGCTCCTTTTACCCATGCCTCTCTATCCTTCCTCTCACTTCCACAGGTTTTGATGCCTAGGGATCAAATGTTGTACACTCTGATCTCACTCTCAGAATTGGCTTCCCAGGGAATAAATCCCATGATATGTCACATTTCTTAAAAATACAATACATGCTATCATCTAAGTAAAAATATATATGTGTGTATACACATATATATGTATATATATATGTATGTACATATAAATGTGTGTATATATATATCTCCATGAATTCTAATCGCATGATGCCTTTAATCCCTTTTTATTCCAGTAATCATAAGAAGCCCAAGATTCCAAAGAAAGTTCCCTTCATCATAAAGTTTGTGCATTCCCTACAATTTTCATATCATTCTCCCAACTTCAACTCCTCAAACTCTCCTCCTGAGTCCATTGTAACTCATGGGCCACTAGCATCAAAATTTGCTATATACTCAGGTTCCTTTCTGAACAGTTCCTTCAACTCATCTCTCTGACTAAAAATCTGCTTCTCCCTTAGAGGATTCTCTGTTTTAGAGTTTTTTTCTGATGGTATTCGTTTTCTCTGCAGCATGCCTTATACCATAGATGATTTCCTTGCTGGTCTTTACCATTTATAAGTGACTTTCCATATTCCCTATCTTATCCCCCAGATTTGAAACCTATGCTATTAGATTCTATGCTTTATCATCCGTCTTTGTTGAAGTCATAAAAAGAAATATTGTCTCCTTCCTTTCTTCCTTTTAATCATCCAAAAATATAAGCACCTGGTTTATTATTACTCTCAAAAAAGCTAAAGGAGGTCAAACATGGTGATAGGAGATCAAATTTAGGGTGGCAAACACACAATGCAAAATACAGATAATGTATTATAGAATTGTACCATGAAACCTATATAATTTTATTAAGCAATGCCACCCAATTAATTTAATTTTAGAAAGTTGCTGTCAAAATTTTGGTGATTTAAATATTCTTATAACTGATTCTTTCTACATAATCTAACCTCTGTCAAAAATCAAAAAAATAAGAAAATTAAAACCACCAAATCAACAAATAGTACTTAGTAAGGTTCCTTGTGCATATAACAAGAGTTCATGAACTGGGAGCTTTCAAGTCTAAAACTGATATGAAGCTCAAGAGCATTCCAGGATAGTTTATAAAGTGAAGATGTGGAAGTTACTTAACCTTTCCAATGATTGGTTATTACAATGGAGGTTTTCAGACCGCAGAGGGTTGTGTAAAAGTGATTATTTTATATAATTATTTAGGAAGACAAGTGTTTTTTTTTATGATTACTACTGATATTCATAAGGTATAACCTAATTTCACTTAAGTTGATGAAATTAGCTAGATTTAGTTTTCATTATTTTACTTAAATGGCTTAATTTTCTCAGAAAATTTTCAAGTACAGTATCTATTTCATATTTAATTTTAACACCTCTTTGTTCTTGAACTTTCCAATGGTCTTGTCCACAACACTTGTCTGACATCTGACCCCATTGTTATACTACAGACATTGCCATTACCAACAGCTGTGCCCTTTCAGTTTCAAACACTCTCTTCCCATCTTCTTCTGAAACCACATGTCTTTCTAACCATGCCCTGTGCTACCTCAATTCCAACAATTATGTGACTACATAGGGAACTTCAATGTATTGAACCAGCCAGTTTTAATTTTTTCTCCATCACTCAATCCGAACTCTTATGTTGTAGGAGATTAACACAATCCAAAATAAATAACTATGTGAGATACGGTTTATTTGACTGAAAGGGATACGGCAAAATTAAAGTAATTCAGAATTGCAGTGGGTACCTGCATGTTAGAGCTGTTAGATTTCTCTCAGCATTAAACTAAATCCTTGGGTCATCGGGTCATGTTGGTAAGAAGAAAGAGATGTCTGGGGGACCTGGATGTTTTACTTAATAACAAGTATGTGTACAGAATTATAAATCATGCTATTATTATGAATTCTTACCAATAAAGATTTGGCTCTGAATAACACTCAAAATATTTATTATACATTTTATGGCATACTTATGGGTATGCATATATATAACAAAAATATAATATATTGGGAGTAAAGAAGGCTTGTCTACACCTTGTTATGATTCCTTTTATGTTGTTTAGAATTCACAACATAACAAAAACATTTCTGAATATGTTCTTAATTTCCAGACCCCTCTGTCACCCCTCATACATTCCGGTTAAATTCCACTCTTTCTGAAGCTGCATCCAGGCAACTAAACAATATTGTAAAAAATGACAAAACAATGCTGATTGAAATTTAAATTTGTGTCACCAAATATAGTGTTGAATAGCAGACAATTATATCTCATTTCCTTAGATTATTTGTGTTCTATATCAGATTTTATATCTCATCACTCTTCAAACTTCCAACACTCTGCTGCATTTTAATTCATGGTAATAATACCCACATTTTCATACTCCCACACTTATAAACAAACCTGATTTTTTAACCCATATATTCTCCATACTCCCCCTATATCCACTGAATCCTACCTCACATGCAAAGTCTGTGCTCCAAAAGTTGTATAATCTCTCATCTCAATTATCAAATGCTTCGGTGTAGGAGATCATTCCATTTCTCATACAATACTCTGTAATGCCACAGCAGGTTCTTAAATTCCCTTGTCTCCATGTGCCCCTGTAGCTACCTCCCTTCCCACTTCTCTGCTGCCTTTGAGAGAAAAAAAAACCACATTATTATAATTTTCTCCCTACTTCCTCATATTTTATACTAGAACCAAAATTTTGATCATTTCTCCCTTAATGTTTTAATAGGTCTCCAGGGCACCACACATTCTGCCATAATTATAATGCAAATACATTTTTAAAGAGCCAAACTTCCTCACCTATCTGAATTTCATTTCCTGGTGTCTTCTCATCTTCTAATTTACATACTCTGGAGTATCCCAGGACTCAGTCTCTTCCTCTCATCTATCTATGCTGTCAGGCTCACTGACAGTAAGTTGCCACTTAACATGGTCCATAGGTCCTTGAAAACCATGACTTTAAGCAAAAAGGACATATAATTTAATAAATTTTACCTTAGGCTAATTTATATAAACAAGAGTTAAGTTCCAACAGATTATTTCATTCACATAAAATCACCAGACTTCTAAATAAAGACCCAAAACACTTCTAATATTAAACATTGGGGAAAAGTGAGCTATATACATACTTAAGAAAGATTAATAAAAAATACGATAATTATTCTCCAGCTTGCTGTTCAAGTTTTTGCTGACCAGAGCTTCTCCTTGGGCAAGGTGCTCAGAGGGCAAGGTGCACAACCACCCTGGACAGGATGCAAAACTGAAGTCCTGATTTTCACTCTCCTGTAAGCAACGGAGCTGATTTTATCGCTGTCTTATTCAATTTTAAGCAGAAACATTGTTCCTTATTTTCTCAGGCCAAATTTCTGGAATAATCCTTAAGTCCTCATATCTTGCATTTATTAAACAAGTAAATTATTTCAGTTTTATTTTCAAGATATTGGCAATGTTTGGCTACTTATCATCTCCATCATTGTCTGACACCTACATTATTGGAATTGACTCATAAATGCCTGTGGTAGAAATTTCACTTCTATAATTATTCACCACACAGCATCTGGGGCCATTAAAGAAAATTAAGGAAACAATTTACTCTTTTATTAAGTATGTCTCAATGGCTTTCCATTCTACTAAGAATGATATCTAACTATCAATAGTAATATATAACTATTGCTAATATCTAATTATCACCAGTGTTTGCAAGGACTCTTCTGCATCACATCTTGTCACTCTCTATGTATTTCACTGAGTTCCAGGGCACAGGCCTTCTTACCAGCACTAGAAAACACCACATGTCTTGGCCCTAGTCCTGGCTAATGTCTTTGCCTGGAATGTCTCTCCAAATGTCCTCAGGGTTATTTGTTTTTTTATTCCAGTTCTCTCCTGAAATATCCTTCTGAGCATCCTCCAAATATCCCTCCTTTTCCCCGCTGATGATTCTAACCTCCTTTTCACTGCTGTATTTTTCTCTACAGCACATACAGCCTGACATATATAGAAGTGATTTAATTATCTGTTTCCTTTCTCTGAAATATAAACTATGAAAGGCAAAAGTTGTTTTATGATTCGTTGTTTTATTCCCTTTCAGGTCCCAGTGCTTGAAACAGTGCCTAGCCAATAGTATATAATTGGTGATTATCATTGAATAAAAAGATGTGCATCCATTTGTATTCTGCTTGAGTAGAATATTCTTTAGATAATTTTTTTCCAGTTATGACATCTTGAAATATAATGGTAGTTGATAAAGTTGTAGAATTTACTCCATTGATGTTTCTAACTGAAACGATCATTCAATTTTTTGTTGTATGCTTTATATCACTATAGTTTGCCTCTCACAAAATAATAAATAAACACATTTTTTTTAAGATTTTACTTATTTAGTTTTAGAGAGAGGGGAAGGAGAAAGAGGGAGAGAAACAGTGATGTGTGGTTGCCTGTGGTGTACCCCCTACCAGGGACCTGGTCAGTAACCCAGGCATGTGCCGTGAATGGGAATCCAACTGGCAACCCTTTGGTCCATAGGCCATCACTCAATCCACTGAGCCACATCAGTCAGGGCTAAAAACACCTTTAGTAATGTGTGGACAAAGTTAACTTTTGGTCAGAAAGTTGAAAGCTTCTTTACATTACATTCATCTCTAATACCTCAAGACTTTAAGCTAAGCTAATTTATACCAAACTTACTTAGGCAATTTGTTACCAGTTTGCAGCCCATAAAGGTCCTTGACACTGCTGTTGAGATTAAATTCCAAACTTAATACACTAACATTTATTGAGCACCTACAATATGACAGGAATGATGTTTAGACTAAAAATGTCCATCTCATAATTCCTTCAATAATCCTGCAAAGGTGGGTATTTACATCCAATTTACAGAAGCAGATAATGCTTTGTAAAGGTACGCAACCTTCCTTAGGGAAGTTTAACTCTCAACTTGAAGTCTTTAATCTTTCTATAATTTCTCTTTGAATTATGCAACTTTACGTGTCAAAAATCTCTATTCTGGCAAATTTAACTATTTTTAAAAGATTATATTTATTTTATTTTATGGAGGGAAGGTGGGAAGAAAGAAAAGGAGAGAAACATCAATGTGTGGTTGCCTCTAGAGAGCCCCCTATGGGGAACCAGGTCTGCAACCCAGACATGTGCCCTGAAAGGGGATTGAACTGGTGACCCTTATGTTCACAGGCCGGCACTCAAGCCAGTGAGCCACACCAGCCAGGGCACAAATTCAACTATTGAGATCCCTGACAAGTCAACTCTACTGATCTGGATGCCAAATCATTTATTTATGCAAATATATTTATTTTTCAAATTCAAATCACATTGCAATAGTTATACTAAAGTGATTTAATTGTTAATGTGTTCTTCCTCCATTTAACGGTTTTCTATCATATAAACATAAATCCCATAAAACATCAGCCGTATTTCTACTATTAAATTCACTTTAGTTATATTGTTTTCTGTACTTTAACACAGAAATTGGCAGGTCAAACCTGCATTTGAAAACAAGGTATTATACATTTTAGAGTATTTGCACTCCCTAAAAATGTCCAAATTCTATTTACTATTTTGGGTCACTTCTAAATTCGCCTTATATTCTCATGTTTTTCTTTCACTATTTTATATCTAGGCATTATTCAGGTTGTTTTCCCTTGAATGTTTCTTTTAAATATGTTCTATTGATTATGCTATTATAGTTGTCCCATTTCCCCCCTTCACTCCCTTGCACCCTGTACACCGCCTCCCACCCACATTCCCACCCCTTTAGTCATGTCCATGTGTCATACATATAAGTTCTTTGGCTTCTACATTTCCCATCCTATTCTTATCCTCCCCTTGTCTATTTCTATCTACCATCTATGCTACTTATTATCTGCAACTTTTCCTCCTCTCTCTCGCTCCCACTCCTCTGTTGCTAACCCTCCAGGTAATCTCCATTTCTGTGGTTCTGCTCCTGTTCTAGTTGTTTGCTTTTGTTTTTGTTTTAGTTGTGGTTGTTAGCAATTGTGTTTTCTGTCATTTTACTGTACATATTTTTTATCTTTTTTTTCTTAGTCCCTTTAACATTTCATATAATAAGGGCTTGGTGATGATGAACTCTTTAACTTGACCTTATCTGAGAAGCACTTTATCTGCCCTTCCATTCTAAATGAAAGCTTTGCTGGACAGAGTAATTTTGAATGTAGGTCCCTGCCTTTCATGACTTGGAATATTTGTTTCCAGCCCTTTTTTGCCTGTAAGGTCTCTTTTGAGAAATCAGCTGACAGTCTCATGGGAACACCTTTGTAGGTAACTGCCTCCTTTTCTCTTGCTGATTCTACAATTCTTCCCTTATCTTTAATCTTGGCTAATGTAATCTGATGTGCCTTGTTGTGTTCCTCCTTGGGTGCAACTTCTTTGGGACTCTTTGAGCTTCCTGGACTTCCTGGAAGTCTATTTTCTTTGCCAGATTGGAGAATTTCTCCTTCATGATTTTTTCAAATAACTTTTCCACTTGTTGCTCTTCCTCTTCTCCTTCTGGTACCCCTATAATCCAGATGTTGGAACACTTAAAGATGTCCTGGAGGTTCCTAAGCCTCTCCTCATTTTATTGAATTCTTGTTTCTTCATTCTTTTCTGACTAGGTATTTATTTCTTCCTCTTCAATGATTTTTTATTATTCTATTTCTAACAAATTAAACATTTAATTTATTTTTTCTTCTTGATAATTGTAATCTCTCCAATTCCCTTTTAAAAATAATTTTGCTATGTTGATTGGTACTGGCAAAACTTCTAAATTCTCATCAGCTGCAAATTCCATTAACATACTCTTTTCTCCATCTTCCACATCATTAAGTTGTTAAATAAGATCAGCCCTCACACTGATATCTGTGACACTCCAATATGTACAGTGACATTTTGTTTGTTGTACTTCATTCAGTTTTATGTCCACAAGGCTCTGCTGTAATCTAAGTCAATTTAAACCTTTTATCACTATCCATGACATTCTATGAAATATTTTATTTGCTGTTTTTAAGTAGAAATATTCCAGATGCTTAACACTACTGTCTTCTCACCAATAATTCTGTGCTAAAGGTGGCCTGTATTTGTTTTTTAATGGTGGATTTTTAAAATCGTGATTGTTTCAGTAACAAAATCCCCAGATATACTCTCCTTATAATCCTTGTCTTTGATTATGAATAAGAAAAATGTTTCGCTCAACTATTTCTTTTCTGAGACTCCCATGTCCTTTTAAAGTATTGTTTTCAATACTATATCCCTTTTGAAAAAAAATAAAAAACATAACATTTCAGTGATAATTTCCTTTATACTGAAATATTTATAATCTCTAGACTTACTGTATCAAGTGTCATCATTTCATACTTTTTTATGGAATTTATTGCTATTCTCCATAATTTATTTAGTCTTTGTTTCCAAATCAAATATTTGTTAATTTACTAGCAAACTTATCTTTCATTATTAATACTAAAAATTTAATATTCATTTAAAATAAATTTTATGTGGATTTATTATTGTAGTTAAGATTTGGTTAAATTTCTCTCTGATTTTAATCTATGCACAAAGACTATTCATTTGGGCATTGTATAATATACATTATTTTACCATTTCTCAAAACTTACTACAGTCTTTTTACATTTTAATGTTAATAACAATTGCATTTCTTCATTTTAAAAGTTTAAAGTTATTTTTCAATAGCATTATGAAATGTGTTTTTCAACTTGATATTATTTTTGTAGAATAACCTATTATATTAAAAAGAACATAAGAATTAATTCAAAATAGATTTTTAGAAGGTGGTAATGATTATACCTTTTTTTCTAGCTTAAAAACTCATAGACTACAAAATGTCATATTTTGACAGTTCCTCATGCACTAATATGTAATGTACTATGGCGCAAAAATTGTTTTGGGCATTGAGAATCCTACAATGAGTGAGACACAAGTTGACCTTTGACAAGACACAATAGTGTCAATCACTATTCAGAAAAGTATGAACCAGAGAAGAATGTGAATTAAACCCACATTTTTATAAGGCAGACTCCAAGGAAAATCAAGCCAATTTGACCAACAGAAAACTGCAGAGGTTCAGAAGATCAAGACATAAAATAAGGCAGGAAAACCAGTATTGTTTAGGCTTCCCCTCCAACTTTCAAACTGCAATTTCTCCTATTCTCTCTCAGGCATAGACATATATTCTCTAGAATGCTTTTCAGCCTGATTACTCTAGGAGAAGAAAAAGATGAGTGTGATATATGAATTGAAAAAGTGGGGGGAAATTCACCCTAACAACCAGATAATTAACTGTCCATTTTTGCTTGGCTTTCAAAATATCTGTACTTGCACCAAGAGTAGTAGAATTTGGGAGGTTCATTCCAAGGAAAAACTGAGCATCTCTAGGGAAAAAACCTCTAGATTCTGTTTTATGTGGATCGAACTGATGATATAAGTCAATAACCAGTCATCATTTATAGATTGGTAGAACAACCAACTTCTGATAAGTCCTAAACATAGATTTTAACTAAATAGAATTGGAAAGCCAGTGAAGCACAAGTGAAGGAAACTTCCAGTGGTAAAGAGCGAAGAAAAAAAAATCAGAAAAGCAGAATACTGATAAAAGAAAAATAGAAGGAAATAAGAGAAATGATTGCTAGGATCTATGTTTTAAATTTAAGACATGTAATAGAAAATGTTAATGTGAGGCCAAGTACTGGGAGCTATTACAATGTAGAACAAGAAGGGCTCTTAATATATAAAATTAGGGGGTAGATAGATGGTAGTCTTGTAGGTGGAAGCTGAGTCCATTTGCTATTATTCCCTGTTGAGGCCAACAGAAAGAATGTTAGGAAGAAGTGAAAGATGTTTACTGAGCTCAAGGATATGCTTGCTTAGGCAAGCAGATGTTGCAAACAGATAGCCATCTGACTGTTACTAAGGAAGAAAATTTTTTTGCCCCTGAGTTCATTCCGAACCCACCAATGATTTGCCTCATTTGTTTGCCCGCGCAATTTCAAAACCACCAATGATGGGTGACCTCTTTGTATTGCTGAGCCGATGATGAGTGACCTCTTTGTATTGCTGAGCCAATCGCTAACCGCCACATTCACTTCTGTGCCCGCCTTGCTTGCTCGCGTCCATAAAAACCCTTAGTTGTGAGCATTAGGCGCGACTCTCATTTGCAGCTCTAAGGAGCACTCTGTCTCCGGACACGTTCGGAGAGTTCGCCCCTGCGCAGGTAAAACTTTGGCCAATAAAGTAACATCTTTGAAACCCTGAAAGTCTCCGACATTTGTTCTCGCAGTTGGTGGATGCAACATTCCCAACTCAGAAATTTGGCTGATCTTCTGGGGGGAAACACAAACAAACAAATAATGAATATTCAATAGAATCTTGGCTAATAAAAAGTTTAGATGCCAAGAAGTAAAAAAGATGGTTCACAATGGGCACATACAAGACCTTATGGGAGTTGTGGTCCCAATTGACCAGCTGAAGGGGAGAACCCACCAACAAATGGGCAACCAGTAAGCAAAACCAAAGTACAACCAGAGAGCCCATATAAACTGAATAAAGGGCAGCCCTAGGCCATGCAGATCAGGAGATCAAAGAGACAGAAACCCTGAGTGCCACAAAACTCCTGCAACAGCAGTTCATGCCACAAATTCAGGCAATCAAAGCAGAGCAACCTTAGATGCAGAAACAAACAGAAAGAGTCACGTAAAATAGAGAGATAAAGAAAGAACTCCCAATAGAAAGAAAAGGAGATATTCACATAAAAAGAGCTAAATAAATTTGAGGTAAACAATCTATCAGACAAACAATTCAAAATAACAGATATAAGAGTATTTGAGGTACTCAGTGACAACTACAAGGAAGTTAGTGGAAATTACAGCAGCATGCAAAAGGAAATAGAAACTATGAACAAGAACCAGGAAAAATTAAGAACATAATATCTGAAATGAAAAATACACTAAAGGAAATAAAAACAGCCTAGATGAAGCAGAAAAATGAATGAATGAACTGTAAGACAAGGTAGAAAGAAATACAGAGACAAAGCAACAAGATGAAAAAAGACTCCAAAAGGATGAGGATAGTTTAAGGGAACTTGAGGGTAACATGAAACATAATTACATTCACATTATAGGAATAGCAGAAGGAAAACAAAAAGAGCAAAAGATAGAAAATCTGTTTGAAATATCAACAACCAAAAATCTCCCTAACTTGGTGAAGGAAATAGTCATGCAAGTTCAGAAAGCACAGAGAGTCCCAAACAACATGAACCCAAAGAGGCCTACTTCATGACACATTGTAATCAAAATGCCATATGTTAAAGACAAAGAGAGAATCTTAAAGGTAGCAATGGAAAAGCAGCAAATAACATACAAGGGAACTCTAATACACCTATCAGCTGATTTCTCAATAGAAACATTATAATCTAGAAGGAATTGGCATGAAATATTCCAGGTAATGAAAAACAAGAACCTACAACAAGACTTCTTTATCCAGCAAGGCTCTCATTTAAAATGGATGTTGAAATAAAGAGTTTCCAAGACAAAAGAATGCTAAAAGAGTACATTTCCATCAAGTCAACACTGCAAGACATGATAAAGGGATTGCTATTAAAAAAAAAAAGAATGAAGAAAGAGAGAGACAGAGAAATGCAGGTACAGAAAAATGCCAATGAATAAGTATCTGTCAATAATAAACTTAAATGTAAATGAATTAAGTGCTTCAGTGAAAAGATATAGTGTACCTGAATGGATAAGAACATAACACACATATATGCTATATACAAGAGACCCATTTTGGAGAAAAAGATCTATACAGATTATAAGTGAAGAGATGGAAAAAAATTCCAAACACACTGACATGAAAAAAAGATGGGGTAGGAATACTTATATCAGACAAAGTAAACTTCAAAACAGCCAAAAAAAGGGGGGAGGGCAAAGCATGTCACTACATAACACTGGAAGGGATAATCCAACAGCAAAATATAACCCTTATAAACATATACACCAAGCACATAGGAAACTAAGTATATAAAGAAAATCTTGGAGGACTTCAAGAAAGATATTGATAACAACAGATTCATTGTAGGAGATTTTAACACCACTCCACCATCAACAATGGATAGATCTTCCAAACAAAGAATCAACAAGGATGTTATGGAACTGAATGTTACTAAATCAAATGGACTTAATTGATAAATACAGAGCCTTTCATCACAAAGAAGCAAAATATACATTATTTTCAAATAAACATGGAACATTTTAAAAAACAGACCACAAAGTAGGACACAAAACTAGCCTCACCAAATTCAAGAAAATTGAAACCAATTCAAACATGTGCTCATATCACAATACGTTGAAACTAGAAAACAACCACAAGGAAAAAAATGCAAAACCATTAAAATACATGGAGACTGAATAGCATGCTATTAAGTAATGAATGTGTCAACACTGAGATCAAGGAAGAAATAAAAATGTATCTGGAAACAAATGAAAGTAAACACACAATAACCCAAAACCTATGGTACATAACAAAGGCACTCTTGAGAGGAAAGCTGATAGCATTGCAGGCCTACCTAAGGAAGATAGAAAATCCCTAATAAATAACCTAACCCTTCATCTAAAAGAACTAGAGTAACAACAAAAAAACAACACCCAGAGCAAGTAGAAGGAGGATATAATCAAGATCAGAGCAAAATTAAATGATATAGAGACTAAAAGAACAATTCAAAGGATCAATAAACCCAGGAGCTGGTTCTTTGAAAAGATAAACAAAATTGACAAACCTTTAACCAGATTCAGGAAGAAAAAAAGAGAGAGGACCCCAATAAATAAAATCAGAAATGAAAGAGGAGAAATTATAACTGATACCAGAGAAATACAAAGGATTTTGAGAAATTACTATGATCAACTATATGCCAAGAAACTGGATAACCTGGGTGAAATGAACACATTTCTAGAAGCATATAATATGCTAAAACTGAATCAAGAAGAAGCAGAAAGCCTAAGAGACTGGTAACAATGAATGAAATTGAAGCAGTAATTAAAAAATTCCCAGCACACAAAAGCCCTGGACTGACTGGCTCCACAAGTGAATTTTACCAAACAGTTAAAGAACAACTAACTCCTGTCCTTCTCAAACTATCTCAAAAAATATAAGAAAAAACAAGACCCTCAAACTCTTTTTATGAGGTCAGTATCATCTTAATTTCAAAACCAGATAAAGACACAACAAAGCAAGAAAACTACAGGCCAGTATCTCTGATGAACATAAATGCTAAAATTCTCAACAAAATACTAGCAATCTGGATTCAGAAATATATTAAAATGATCATACCCCAAGATCAAGTGGGATTCATCTCAGGGATCCTAGCATGGTACAATATTTGCAAATCAATAAACATCATAGTCCACATAAACAAAATAGGGGACAAAAACTGCATGATCATATAAATAGATGCTTAAAAAGCATTTGATAAAATACAACACCTATTTATGATAAAAAGCATTCAGCAAAATGGGAACAGAGAGAATATACCTCAGCACAATAAAAGTCATATACCAGAAGCCTATAGCTAACATTGTACTTAATGGGCAAGAACTAAAAGTGTTCCCCTTAAGATCAGGAATAAGACAAGGGTGTCCATACTCACCACTCTTATTCAACATAGTACTGGAAGTCCTAGCCACAACAATGAGACAAGAAAAATAAATAAATAAATGTCCTCCAAATTGGAACGGAGGAAACAAAACTGTATGTATTGGCCAATGTCATGATAGTTTACATAGAAAGCCTAATAGTCTCCACCAATAAACTACTTGACCTAATACATGAATTTGGCAAACAGCAGGATATGAAGTCAATATTCAGAAGTCAATGACATTTTTGTTCACCAACAATGAAATAATCAGAAAGAGAAGCTAGGAAAAAAATTTCATTTACTATAGCAAAAAGAAAAATAAAGTATATACAAATAAATTTAACCAAGGAGGTAAAATACTTATGCTCTGAAAACTATAGATCATTGAAGAAAGAAATCAAGGAAAATATGAATAAATGGAAGAACATATTGTGTTCATAGTTTGGAAGAAATAACATCATTAATATGTCCATAGTATTCAAACCAATCTATATATTCAATGCAATACCTATTAAAATACCACTGGTATATTACACAGATCTAGAACAAATATTTGGAACATGTTTATGGATCCCAAAAAGAACCTGATAGTCTCAACAATCTTTAGAAAGAAGAAAAAAGTAGGAAGGATCACGATACCTGATATCAAACTATACTACAATGTCGCTCTAATCAAAACAGCACAGTACTGGCATAAGACCAAACACATAGATCAATGGAACAGAATTCAGAACCCAGAAATAAACCCAAATCTCTATGGTTGATTAATATTTGACAAACTTGGCATGAGCATAAAATGAATTAATGATAGCCTCTTCAAAAATGGTGTTGGGAGAACCGGACTATTACATTAAAAAAATGAAACTAGGCTACCAATTTACACCATACACCAAAATAAACTCAAGCTGGATAAAAGACTTAACTAAGCTGTGGCACCATAAAAGTCCTTGAGAAAAATCATAGGCAGGAAAATTTCATATATCCCACATAACAATATTTTTGCCAATATATCTCCTAGAGAAAAGGAAATAAAGAAAAAAATAAACAAATGGGGCTACATCAAAGTAAAAAGTATTGGCATGGTTAAAAAAGCCATCACCATAATGAAAAGGGAGCTGACTATATGGGGGAACATATTTGCCAATGATACATCAGACAAGAGTTTATCTCCAAAATATATAAAGAACTCATACAGCTCAACACCAGGAAGACAGACAATCCAATTAAAAAATGAGCAATGGACCTCAATAGACACTTCTCTAAGGATGGCCCACAGACTTATGAAAAGATGCCCAACATCACTAGCTATCAGAGAAATGCAAATTAAAACCACAATGAGATATCTCCTCACATGAGTGTCAATTATCATCATTAATAAATCAACAAACATCAAGTGCTACAGAGGATGCAAATAAATGGGTACCCTAGTGCACTGTTGGAAGGATTACAGACTGGTGTAGCCACTGTGGAAAACAATATGGATTTTTCTCAAACTACTAAAAATGGAACTGCCTTTGGACCCAGCAATTCCATTGATGGGATTATACCCAAAGAATCCTGAAACAGCAATTCAAAAGGACACATGCACACCATTGTTCATAGCAGTACAATTTCCAATAACCAAGTCCTGGAAGCACTTTAAATGGCCATCAGTAAATGAGTGGGTCAAAAACTGTGGTACAGTTACACAATGGAATACCATGCAGCAGAAAGAAGGAAGAAGCTCCTACCCTTTGCAACAACATGCTGTGTTGTGCTAATTGAAAGCATTATGCTAAGTGAAATAAGCCAGGTGGTGAAAGGCAAATACCATATGATCACCTATAAGTGTAATCTAATCAACAAAGTAAACAAGCAAACAAAATATAACCAGAGACATCAAAATAGAAAGCAAACTGTCAGTAGCCAGAAGGGAGAGGGGAGGGGGATAACAGGGGAAAGAAGGGGAAGGGTCATCAAGGAACACGTATAAAGGACAAAGGCACAGAGGGTGGAATCTAGGGTGGGAGGTGGGGCTGGATAGGGTGGGTGAAAGTGGTGGCAAGAAAATAGAGACAACTACACTTGAACAACAATAAAAAAGAAAATATATTCTAGTTATGGTAAAAATAAATTAAATTTAAATTTAACAAAAAACGTACAGATAGAACTTACAGATAGATCCAGCAATCCCACTGCTGGGCCTATACCCTAAGAATTCTAAATCACCAATTTCAAAAGAACCCATGTACCTCAATGTTCATAGTGGCATTATTTACAATAGCCAAGTGCTAAAAACAGCTTAAGTGTCCATCAGTAAATGAGTGGATTGAAAAATTGTGCTACCTTTACCCAATGGAATAGTATGCAACAGAAAGAAAGAAGGAGCTCCTACCTTTTGCAACAACATGAATGGAACTGGAGAGCATTATACTAAGTGAAATAAGTCAGTCAGGGAAAGACAAATACCATATGATCTCACCTATAACAGGAGTTAATGAACAAGATAAAGTAACAAAGTAAAACCACAGGCAAAGAAATATGGATCAGACTGAAAATGACCAGAGGCAGGAGGAGAGGATTATGGTAAAAAGAAGGGAAAGTGACTAGACAAAAAACATGTATGAATGACCCATGGACATAGACGACTGTGTGGGAATTGACTGTGGGAGTGAAGGGTGGGAGTGGGGGGTGGGATGGGTGTAGTAGGGTAAATGAGTAAAAACTGAGACAACTACCATAAAATAACAATAAAAATGATAAATATATATAATTGGTATTATAAAATTTTTAAATATCAAATCTGATGGACCACATACTAATAATTACAGAAAAAAGCCAAAAAAAAGCCAGAGAACATTATTTTATTTAAAAAATCGAAAAACTTTTCAGGATGTGTCTCCTAGTTGAAAAGATCCAATGAGTGTCGATCTCAATATAATAATAATAACGACAATACCAAGATATCAGTATAAAATGTTTAAACATGAGTGATTTAGCAAATATTTTAAAGCTTTTAGAGAACAAAATCAAAATTTGTTACAAATTGTTGAATATCAGACTTGCTTGAGCCTTCCAAACACAATGTTGAATGAAAGTACAATAAAGAGAAATAATTTAAAATACAATACTTGTTGAAAACATTTTCTATATAAAACTTTATTAAACTTATTAATTTCATTAGTCTGCATAAAATATTTTCACAATTTTGGTAGTTCAAAACAACAGAAATACACTCTTTTACGTTTATGGAGACCTGAATTCTAAAAGCAGGGTGTTTAGGAAATGCTTCTTCCTGGAGTTCAAGGGGGAAAATCCTTTCTTGGCTCTTCCAGGTATGGTGCCTCCGAGAGGTATTCCTGGCTTGGGGCTGTATGTCTCTAGTCTATACTTCCATCTTCATGTGGCCTTCTTCCTTCTAGGTCTAAGGCTCAAAGCTCCCAACACTTTTCTCCTATAGGGTCATTTGTCATTGGATCACATTAAATCCAGAATAATCTGATCTTGATGTATCTAACTGAATTATGCATCTTCAAAGGCCCTTTTATAAAAATGTAACCTCACAGACTATAGGAGTTAGGACACAGATATGTTTTTGAAATCACCATTCAACTCATTACATCTATAAAAGTATAAACCAGATGCCTATGTAAAATAAAGACATACAAGCAAGTCCAGAAAATTGATCTCCCTTGCACTGTTTCTTGGATTCTTACAGAGACTGTGTTGCACCTAATAATGAATTAACCAGGAAAAGTACCACAAGCTACCTAGCAAACAGGAGTTCCAACAGAAGAAAATATTAATAGAACTTCCCAAAATGACAGAGTAGTCTCATGGCATTCGCAGTGCGTCAGGCCACACAGATTTCATACTGAACCAGCTATAATACATTTTGAGAGGGAGAATGCCAGGAAAAAATGTGGAAGTTACACAATTGAGCATTTTGAAAATATTGGTTGGCATTTGGCAGCAGTGGTGAAATAGCTAAAATAACAATATACATTTTATTTAAAAAATTAAGTGAGTACATGCAAGGGAAATTCTAACTCCAGAAAAAAGATGAATATGTAATAAAGAAAACAGTATATGTCATGTTTTAGCTCAGAGGAAACTATAAGTAAATAAAAATACATAATTATCACTGATTTAACAAAATGTGATAAAAGTACAGAATGATAAAAGGGCAAATGTTTTCAGAGAACTGCAGGGATGAGAGAAATGAATCCTGTTTGGTGATAGAACATACCTGTAGATGAGGTTAAAATCGATAAAGGCCGAAACAGCAGTATCCCATGTTAACTAGAAGTATGAAGACAGGAGGGAGAGTAAGTAGGGTGAAAGGAGCAGCCTGAGGTTTTTTTCTTTTTCATCATTAGTTTTTATGTCCAGTGAGCTTTGTAAACTGTATGCACATAAAACCTTAATTATAATTGTTAAAAAACAATGTTATTGTACTCAGTGGCCTTATCTGGCACCTGGATTAACATTGTCACTTGGAATTTAGACCATTTTGTATTTTATAACATACAAAATTTGATCTTTTAAACAAAATTAACAAGAGTAGATATCATTAATGTTATGATAATACTGAGGTTATTTTGGTAAATAAGTGGCATTTCAAAAGTATAAATTTAATCAATGGCAATGTAAAAATACATTCAGACTTCTCTTATTTAATATTGTTTATTTTCCAGTGTAGCCCACTCTATTCAGTATAGAACAATTGACTTTCTTGTTTAAACTTTTATTTTTCTATTAAATAAAACATTACAACAATGTAGAGTTTTTATTTCCCCTAAAATTCTTAGAAATTACTTGGAACTTCTCTTTGAATTTTTTTCTGGAAGTCTTATCATTAGTTTTCTGCTAAACCCATTAAGGTTGACAAAGCACATCTGTTTCTCCCCTAAGTATCCCCTCAGCATCACGTGGCTACCATATGTAATTAGGGAACCTGACCCAAACTGCACTCTGAAAGTAAAGCTTGAGTTTTTAGATCCTGAATTTATCATCTGAAAATAATTGCCTGAGGATGTTTACACCAAGCAGTGTCTCATCAACATTCAACAGCACTGACAAAGCATAGAAGAGGGGAAAAAACACAGACATACGAGAAGGGATGAAAAAATATCTGTGAATGGAAAATCAGCACCACCAGTGTTTCAGGGACCCTCACTGCCAAAGCGTGCTTTCTTTTACTGGAACTCTTCATTCAAAAACCATCCTGAGAGAAATAAATTGTATGTCTGTTTTGTGTGCTCTGCATAAGTTTTCCTGCACACAACTATAGGCATGTGGTTAATGGTCGAATATTTGTTTGTGTTTTTTTATTCTTTTAAATGTTCTTTGAAATATGAGTTAGGGAAGCATTTGCATTTTTTCCTGAATAATCCTTCAGCATCTATAGATACATTTTGAATTATCCATCATGACTCTATGTTACTAATTTCACTGTATTATCATTTTTATTTTTCAGTCATTACCTCAAAGAAACTAAGCATTTCACCATAAAATGAAATAATCCATGATATATTATTAACAAGTATTATCTCTAATATCTAGATTCACTTAGTGAAAAATATTCAAGAAATAATTATTTATGTTTTATATAATTATTTTAAAGGCATCAAAACTGTAAAGGAAAATTTGATATTGGAGTAAAAGTACAGGTGATAATTTTTTGATAGGATAAAATATTTTCTGTTGCAATCATAAGACCAGAGAAAAGTAGACTCCTTATATTTAATAAATTATACTTTAATTATATATCATGTATGAATATTATGTAAATTATCCAAGTATAATCCTTTACTTTCATATAAATATTAAATTAGATGCAGTACTAGGTGCATGCCACTAATTAAAAGAATAATAAATAATAGCTTCTTTCTTACTGTTAAAATGTTATCAGTATTAGTCTAGTTTTAAGAAAACTTTAAACCTGGACAAATCATCTTATTTAAAAACAATAAGCCCTGGCTGGTGTAGCTCAGCGGGATGAGCACAGGCTGGGAACCAAAAGATCGCAGTTCGATTCCCAGTCACGGCACATGCCTGGGTTGCAGGTCAGTTCCCAGCAGGAGACGCACGAGAGGTAACCATACATTGGTATTTCTCTCCCTCTTTCCCTCTCTCCTTACCTTCCCCTCTAAAGATAAATAAATAAAATCTTAAA
>PVKM010019823.1:0-23876 GCA_004027735.1 Carollia perspicillata | reverse complement strand
CCAAGCCCTTATCATATGAAATGTTAAAGGGAGTTACCTAAGAAAAAGAAGAAGATAAAAAATATGGACAGTAAAATGACAACAAACTCACCACTGTCAACAACTGAACCTAAAAAGAATCAAAATAAACTAAGCAAACAACTAGAACAGAAACAGAATCACAGAAATGGAGATCACATGGAGGGTTATCAGTGGGGGAACGTGAGGGTAGAGAAGGGGTAAAGGTACAGGGAATAAGAAACATAATTGGTAATCACAAAATAGACAAGGGGATGTTAAGAATAGTATGGGAAATGGAAAAGCCAAAGAATTTATATGTACAACCCATGGACATGAAGGAAGAGCAGGGGATGCTTGTGGGAGAGGGAATGCAGGGTGGAGGGGAATACAGGGGAGAAAGAAATAGGACAACTGCAATAGCATAATCAATAAAATGTATTTAAAAGAAAAAGAGCTGGTTGTTCACACAGGCACCAGCACTGTGTAATTCCTGAAGTCACTGCTGTATTTCTGGCCCCATACTGAGCCAGTCACCTGGTAGGTGCAAAGAAATGTTTGATTAATTTTGGATGAACTAGGCCTGAAAGAAATGGCTTGCTTTGCAAGGGTCTATGATGCAGGAGGCCTGGGGAAGCCAGCACCAGGGATACCACATGGGTACTTAGCTACAGCTCTATCCTTTCAAAGGGCTGAACCTGGAAGAAAGAAAGATGTGACCTACTATATTTCCTCACTCTTCAACAAAAGGTCCCCAAGGACACCAGAAACATGATGTTTCTCCTAGGTTGAACATTGCATACACTGATTAAAATAGAAATGTTAGTCCATATGGCTTACAAATACTTTTGTCTACATGACTCATTTGAACTTACATGAATGAAGATCACTGAAATCAATTTGTGCTTTAAATTTCAAGTGTTTCAATTACAAAAGAGAAGAGATTGGCTGTTGATTTTTGAAGTTTCTACCAGCACAAAAAGATTTTATATTTTTCTACTTCAAATGAGAAACACCTCTAAAATACTCTTAAAGATTGAAAAAGTATTTGTTTTAAGACAGTCTAAAACTAGGTAACTGCTTAACAGCAGGGCATTGTCCGTCTTCAAATTATTCTGCATTAGTTTAGCTCCCCGGACTCCGTGGATATGCATTCCTGCTACGGCATCTATCACAACATGGGTGGAAGTTACTAATATCACCTTTTTTTTGGTTTTATCTTTTAATTTGCAACCTGACTTTAAGCATTCTCACTACTAATAATCAAGTTTATTAAGTGCACAGGGATGAGAGATGTCTATGATACGATCTTTTAGCAAATTGGCCAGTATCTTTTAAATTTAATTTGGTGAAAAGCAACTATTCTTTGAAAAGAACTTTGTAGCTAATCTGTTTATTGCAACTGTTAATTTTTTCTTGGAAAAAAAGAGATGGAGAGTGCAGTATGGGCGAGCCCTGCAAGGAGATCTTGGCCCTGTAATTTGGAATACTTGAGATCTTATGAGGATTGCTCTTTGCCTGTGTATAAATCATACTCCCTCACAGCCACCCTATTTAAATTTGGGCCCTAGATAATACTCTACAAGGCAATACTTTTAAATCAATCTCAAGTAGGATTGAGTAAGTAAATCCAAACATTCCCCACCACTCCTGACAATGTGGGGGCAACTCATCCAGGAAGAGCAAATTCAGCTGACGTAGAATTTGTACTTCTGGAGCGAGCTGCACTGGAGCTTGGAGGAGTAAAAACAAAAGGTGTTTATGGAAGGCTTAGCTTTTGATTTAAAAGACTTTTTTCTTTCAATTCTACTGAGAGGTGATTTCAAGTGTTCACCCCTATTTGGAGACCAGAATGCAGGAGACAAAAGCTTCTTTATAGCGTGTGGAGAACTTGCAGAGATGCTCTGAGGAGTCTTGGCTAGAGGCATGACTTGCTGAGGAAAGTGGTATCTCATTCTAAGCACCGTTATTTACTGCTTCAGAGACCTGAAGGGAATTCTGTGCTACAAAAATATAAACCATATTTATCTTTCTGAAAACCCTCATTAAAAATGTTCACACCACACAGAGTATGTGGAAGAAGTGTGGAAGAAAAACAGGTGAACAGCAAACAGAAGGAAGTCACTATAGGGAAGTTTCAACGCTTGTGTGGAGTTGAGGTTCTGGAGGTATTTCCACTATAAATCTTCACTCTCTGCATTTTTATTAGCTTCATATAAAAGTTTGCTCCTAGGTTAAAGTCTCTGGAGGAAACTTCTTTTAGGTTTTTCTTCTGCAAATTATAATTATAAACACATAGAACTGCTTACATAAGGCGTGTGTGGGGTTGGGGTTTACGCGAAAGAGGTTGGTCAGGGTGGCGATAAGCATTTAGTTTAACAAGATGGAGTATCTTCAAAAACAGTGTCTTGATTTACTGACTTGTCTAAAGAAAAAGTGTTAGTAAGAATAGGAGCTGACTAACTCTTAACTTTGAAAAGAAATAGTCACAGGTGCTTGAGATAACAATCCTCAAATTCACCCAGGTAAGTAGATGCTTTGTTGGGCCAACATGAGATATCCTTTTTGCCTAGTTGGACTCCTCTATCGCCTAATTGGTGTCTGGAACACAGTAACTCACAATTCATTCATTTATTCATTCGCTCTCTAGTTCTTGTGTTCTCAGTGAGCATCTGCTCCTGGCTGGCTCTCTGCCCGGCAGTCGGTAGCTACTTGTTGAATCAATGAATGCACTCTGGTGTTCTTCTGACGCCAGGTTATGAGGCAACATGCTGCTGAGGGCAGTTCTCTCTGATGGACAGTGACACTTCTCATTGTAAATAGCTATCTTGTATCTGGTCTTCTATATAGTTCCTGTGGTCTATGCCAGTGTGACTTGCAGTCCTGAAACACGACACTGAGCATCCAGAGGCTCTGAGCATCACAGTTGTAATTTTCACTCTACATTGTTAAAATCCACATATTTTAGTCTTCTTGAGTACAGGTGCTCTGGTGTCCACTTCATTTCTTTTGTCTAAACTGTGCTAATGTGACAGCGTTGGCTGCTGGATTGGAATTCTGAGCTTAGCCTTGATCTTGCCACATAGGGTCTCATTTTGTTACCATCAACGTTAGCCCTTGCGGAGCCCTGGACCAGTGGGTGCCCACACAGGTGCTCGGATGCCTGTGTAAGAACAAGGAGACTCTGGACACTTCATGTCATGTTTGAGGACATCTAAGACAATTTTAATTAAGAGGTATTTTCAGATACGACTGTATCATTGAAGATTTGCCTTTTTCAAGAAGCATTATAACTTGGAAGGGGTTGCACCCTAGATTTACTTTTATCAAAGATTAACCAAGTGATTTTGAGGGGTGTGCTTTGCCAAGCCCGTGAAAGAAGAAGCATGTAACACACGGGCAGCAATGCAAGCCCAAGCCTCTTCTTTAGGGCAAGAATCACACGTTCTCATGCATTACGAGTCCCCGTCCGCCTGCTGCAGGTACGCAGATACATGCCACTTCTGCTTTCAACCCCTGCTTCTCTCCTTGGGGGTCTCAATTCTACTTACGAAATAAGAGGAGTAAATACCAAAATAGTCAGAGAATAGAAAATACATTAAATTGGTTATAGCGCCAAGCCTAGTACAAAATAGGCACATAGTATTTATTGAATAGACAAATAAAAATGCTGAGTTTCAGAAAGAAAAGTGTTGTATCAACCCAAATTACTAATATGGAAAGAAAATGTATATATCACTTTTTATTAAATGAGAAGGATGCTCATTTAAAAATCAACATTTGGGGCACTATATTTAATATTAGAAAACATATTTTAGTCATATGTAACCTAGATTATTGAATAAAATAAAACCTACAACTGGCCCACTGCTATTATTGTTGTCTGAATTATTCATTTCTATCCCAGATTTTTCTGTGTTTACTCTCTATTATGTTTGTTAGTTTTCTCTCCAAGATAATTCCATGCTAATTAATCTACTTAAAGCACTGTTTTCACCACTGTGTGGCTTAGAAACAGCCTTTCTCTCTCCCTGCCTTTCTGCCTTTCTTTAAATAACAGCCCTTATTCAAAGCCTTTGAACAAGTGTCCTCACTTTACCCCTCAGTACTCGGTTCTTGGCCCCTCTAACAGAGGGGTTTTAGCTGGGGTGCATAGTTTTTTAGGCTGGGCTTTATTAAGTCTGTAAATGCCTGAACATCTCTGTAAAACATGTGTGTGTACATGTGAATTTCTTGAGAGAAGATCCATTTCAAGAAGTGATTAAGAAGACTCGAAATGCCACAGAGGTGAAGACCTTTCCCACCTCACACCCTCTGCAGGGGAGCGTGATCCTCCCCATCTCAGCAGTCTGTCCTCCCACTGGCCCGGCCTCTGACCAGGGAGCACATGCTTCAAGGCTGGCTGAAGATGCGTCCTACTTTCCTCACCTCCACCTCCCAGCCCCATGCCTTCTACCCCTTCCTCGCCTCCTGGAAATCCCAGCCAAGTGCTGGGTCTCCACCACCTGACGGTGATGTGTCCTCCAGATTTCATGGGGCATGGTTACTTCCCCTGAAGGAATTACAGACAAGTTCCTCTGGCAGAATCCTCCAATATTTCTCTGTGCTCAACCCACAGATGAACTTGGAAGTGAGGAAGAGGGACTCGGTGCTGGGCAGGCCATGCTCATCACAGACTTACACAACAACCTCTCTTTCCACAACAAACTTTCATCATCTTTCTTGAGTTCTCTACACAGGAAGTCAGTTTAAAAGATGAAACTAAACAATAATAAAAAGAACACTTCTCCAGGGCCTCTCGTTTGCACACCATGTGGCTGGCAGGTGTTCTCCTGAATCATTCTGGATGAGTGGTTCCAAATGTGTGTCTCCAGCTTGGGGCCTGCACAGTCCCTGTGGGGTGTCTGGGTATCTTGTCATTGTGAAATAGGGCAAATTCTGGGCAATCCCACTGACCTGCGTACTCATTTGCCCTTCACTGCGAACCATGCTTTTGAAATCCCAGCTCTGCCCTGGCTCTGAGAGTGGACATGGAGTAGCAGACGCGCTTTCTCTCCTTTGATCCCTACCTACTACACCAAATCATAAATCCTGAATGTTACAGTTGTGTTAATGGCTGGTTAGAAAGATGCGATGAAGTGAATACTGGGTCATCAATGTATTAGCTGGCTGATGGAATACCATGCAATGGAAGGGAGATGGGAAGAAAAAGCCACAGATCTGGCTTCAGTGTGGTACCTTCAATTTGCAGAAACCGTACCATAATTATCAAAGGTAAAATCAATTCCTGGTAGAAAATCAATACAGTTGAGGGAGGGGGAGAGATTGAATAGATAAATTCATGACATGCCCTCTGTATTGAAGGAACTTGGTGAAAATCTACATATTTTGAAGTCTTGGGAATATAAGTGGTTATCAGTAAATCGGACCATTCATATAGTATCATGGGTTTCTGCTGTGAATAGATTTTAAAGCATTATGTCTGTGCAAAACAGAGGAGGGGAAAAGCAGAGATTTAAAAACTCCATTTATCCATTAGCTTCATCACCAGTTTTGTTGCGCTCTTAGACTCGGCTGTTTGCATTTTCACCTTAGTGAAAGCGGCCCACATGCACGTTGTGCCTGTCCAGGCCAGTTACTGCAGAGGACCGGAAATCTTGACTGCTGGCAGTCTGAGACCATCAGTTGTGTTGGGCTAGGAGCATGCTGTGCGGGCACACCTCATTGCATTGGGCTTTGCTTTGTTGTGCTCTGCAGGTGGTGTGTTTCTTATAAACTGGAAGTCTGTGGTAACCCTCCATCAAGCAAGTCTGGTGGCCTCATTTTTCCAATGGCATTTACTCACTTTGTGTCTGTGTCACATTTTGGTAATTCTCGCAATATTTTAAACTTTTTCACTATTATATTCTTACGGTGAACTGTTATCAGTCATCTTTGATGTTACTATTTCAGTTGTTTTAGGGAGTCATCATCATCATCATCATCATCATCATCATCACCATCATCAGTACCATCATCAGTGGAGCCTGAAGATGTGACTGACTTGCTTCAATCTCATGAAGACTTTAATGAGTGAGGGGTTGCTCCTTATGAGTCAGCCAAGAAGGTGTTCTTTTTTTTGAGATGGAATCTACTGGTGAACATGCCATGAAGACTATTAACATGACATCAAAGGATTTAGATTTTTACGTGAGTTTAGTTGATAAACCACAGCAGGATTGTGAGTGATTCCAATTTTGAAAGAAGTTCTACTGTGGGTAAAATGCTATCAAACAGCATTGCATGCTACAGAGAAATTGTTCATGAAGGAAGAGTCAATCGATCTGGCAAACTTTATTGCTGTCTCATTTTAAGAAATTGCCACAGGCTCTTCAGCCTTTAGCAAACACCACCCTGATCTGTCAGCAGTCATCAAGATCAAAGCAAAACCCTCCACCAGCAAAAAGATGACTCCCCGTAGGCTCAGATGTGGTTAGCATTTTCTAGTACGGATGTAAAAAATGAACAAAGGGTTTCTCCAAAGACATCAACTGATTCAGTTTGGAGGCAGCAGAATACAAGAGAAGGCACCAGTGCTGGATTAGGCACGTGTCTTTGTTGCATCTCAGATGTAAGAGCTCGAACCAGAAAAGCCTGTGACCTGAAGACCTCAGCAACTCCTATAAAGGACCTGTTTCAAGCTGGGTACTCTGCATGCCACATTTCTTCAGACTAGCAGCAAAGCTACCTTGGAAGGAGCCATTACTGACTTCATTTCAGAGGAGGAAACACCTGGAGGTCAAGCAGGTTACCTAGACGCAGTTGTAGAGCCCATCAGTGGTGATGTGACTGTGGACTCTATACTTGGTATAGGGGGGTGTCCAACCTTTTGGTGTCTCTGGGCCACAGTGGAAGAAGAGCTGTCATGGACCACACATTAAATACACAAACACTAATGAAAACTGATGAGCAAAAAAAAAAAAGGTTTAAGTAAATGATGATTTTGTGTTGGCCACATTCATAGCTGTCCTGGGCTGTGGGTTGGACCCCCCCTGCTTGACTATCCACATGGTGCCACACGGGTGCTGGCTGAGGCTGTCAGGCTTAGGAGGATAAGGCTCCACGGTGGCCCTGTTTTAGCCACACTGAGAGTTTTCTACCCCATAGCTTTGCTGTACAACATTACCAGTAGGGAATAGCCAAATGTATCTATTTAAATCAATATTAAAATTTACAATCCAGTTCCTCATTCACAGTAGATACTTTATGACTATCAGTAGCCACATATGACCAGTGGCTACCATATTGGGCAGCACAGAAGGAGACAATTTCTACCACTGCTGGAAGAAGTTCTACTGGAATTCTGCTCTTTGGTTACAACTACCTCTTCTCCTATCCATGACTCTTTAACTGAACCTGACCTCCTTCCCTCTCCTTGTGGTCCATCAGATACCTCTGACCCCTCTCCCACCAAGCCTAGACATCCTGACCACAATTTTCTTGGCATCCTTGACTCCCTTGTTTCTTGACTTTCTGTGTACAGCCCCCTGCTAATCCCTAGCCATCGGCAGGTCACATCCTTTTGATTTTCCTGCTCCTGTTTCTAAGATACAATGCATTATGGGACACAGTGATGAAATAATAAAATGGATAGAATGGGTGCCCTTTAACCCTAACTGGGTCCTCTCTGCTCCTCAGCACTTCTTTAATTCATCTTACATTGACTCACTAACTCCTCCTTTATGATGCCTTGTTCCTGAAAGCCTCAGAATTCCCATGATCCCCCTTCTCCATAGATGACTCGCCTCATAGTTGGTGGGGAAGATAATACAAAAACCAGGCCATGAACTTCCTCAGTGTGTTCCTATAGCTTTATTTTGGTTTTCTCTTAGCCAAAATGGTCCGCATATGCTTTCCACTTAGGAGTACACATTTCCTGAACTCAGATCTTTGCTCATGGTGTCCCCACCACTTAGAAGTTCTCTCAGTTTCACCTCTGCCTCGAAGCTGTTTTTGGATCACTGCATCTGATCCAAAATATATTTTCTTCCCCAAGTTCCCCTAACACAAGTTTTTAATTGGTATCATCCTTTCTGGTATCTAGGTCACCTCACAACTTCCCCACTAAACCACAACCAGTGTGAGAAAGGCAGCTTGCTGATTCAGCTGCGTCTCTGGCAGCAGCCGACACTGGGCTTTGCAATAGAGGGTATTCAGTATGTATTTATTTAATAAATATTCATGTATATATTTTTGCAAATGTTAGATTAATTCCTAAGGTAGACAGATTTAATTGAATAACGAATTGATGAACACAATTCTTACAACGACCTCAACATGAAGTTCTAGCTAAACCATTACATTATCAGAACTTCTGCTGATGAAACAGCGTGTATGTGTTGGTGGGTAGAACTGCAATGAATGGTGCTATCGCAGTATGAAAATGTCGTTCTGAGGGAGGGTGGAGATGATAGAGACCAGGCAAATAACCAAAGAGAGACATCAAAGCTGAAACAAACTTACCTTGGGTAGCAATATAATGATTGGGTCGATGATAGCCCTAAAAATAATGAGAAAGAATATTTGACAAACTTAAAATCAATAAACAGCATTGAAGTCACACGCTAGGTTTGCCAAAATGAATACACTCACAAATACTAGCATTTGCATTACTTGAACATTAAGTGATCAGACCAAGTACTACTGAGTTCCTCTTAATAAGCAAAGGGGCATCAAATATGACAGTTCCGATGCTTGCAGAGAGGGTGTGGGTAACTGAACTGCACACTGGCTGTGGGGTAATAGATGAGCAATGAACACCAACAACTTACAGATTCTCCGAAATAACATGACTATGACTATTATTAGAGTACAAACAGGTGGGTAATGTACAATAGAATTTCATTTATGTTTGGGTGTTACTGGCAATGTGCCAAGGTTTCAACACCTGTTCTGTTATATTGGTATAGGCAGTTCTAGCAACAGCAATACTAAACATCATTCTTAAACACTGCTAATGCCATGACATCATGCTGTAGCATTGGCCAGAAATTTAAAGAGGCAGAAATTCTATAAGACCCCTTCCTTTTATCAGGACCCTATAAGAGGAGGAAAGATGAAAACTGAGACCACATAAAAAGGGCACAACAAACACTAGAATCAGCATCTGCGGAAGGTAAAGTCAATTTAGAGAGAATTACACACAGGTAACATATAATATCATCATGGACCTTAGTACTTCCCATTTCTGTCCCCTGAGATGACCTAAAACACTGTGCCCAAAGCCACATGAAAAACAGAATAAGGAGACTTAAAGAGGAAATAAAGATTTTTTAAAAGACAATTTAAATGCATATCTGTTAGACTTTTTTTGCTCTTAAAAACAGTTTGACAATAATGAACAACAAAAGCAAACATGTTCTTTAGTACAACTGACTTGTTATAGGTCTCAAATATAGAATCATGATACATATGAAATAGGATTATTTAGATGATTCCTCATTTCTTGCTATAGCTGACTCATTCACTCTCTGTGTCAGTGCTAGCAAGGTGCTAGGGGATAGGAGGAACTCATTCGTTAAACTGAAATAATCCACATAGTCCATGAATGACCCATATTGTGAAACCCACTGGTCACTTTTCAGTCCTCTCTCCTTGACCCATCGGCAGCATGAACTCATTAATCCTCTTGAAACACTTTTTTCATTAGCTTCCAGGATATAGCACTCTCCTGGTCTTCTTTCGGCCTACTTCCCTGGCTGTGCTTGCTCGATCCTTTGTTGGTTCCTCCCCTTCACCTTGATGTTGATGTTGGAGGGCCCAGTTCTTGGACTCTTTCCTCTGTACACCTGTTGATCTCATCTAGTCTCATGGCCTTCCATACTGTCTGTACATGGGTGAGCTCTGCATTCTTACTTCCAGTCTGGGCTTTTCCCCTGGAATCTTGGGGTGATATCGGTTGCCTACTTAACACCTCCATGTGGATGTCAACATTTATTTAAAGCTTAACACATCTAAAACTGAACTCATTTCCTTCCCACTTTCCACCTGGATCAGCTCTCCTCGTATTCTTCTCTGATAATTGTGACTCCTTCTCTTGAAGGCATCCTGACCCTGCCCTTCCTCCTGCACCCCATGGCCAATCTGCCGGCAAATCCATTGTCTCTACTTTCAGCATAAATTCAGGGTCCCACCATCTCTCCCCTTCTAGTGCCACCACTTGGCCAAGCGACCACCATCTCTCTCTGATCACTTCCACAGCCATCTAGCGGGTCTCCGTGCTTCAACTCTCACCCATCTGCAGTTCATTCTCCTCTCAGCTGCCAGGCCATGTCACTCCTCTGTTCAAATCCCTCTTATGTCTGCCCATCTCACAGTAAAATCCAACATCCTTGTGACTGTTTCCATTACCTGGCCCCACAGTGTCTCTCATCTAATCAAGCTACAACCCTCTTCCTACTCACACTACTCTACCAACACTCGCCAGCTTGTTTTTCTTCAAATTCGCCAGACACCCTCCATTCCAGGGCCTTTGCACAGCTGCCTCTCAGCCTGGAATGCTCTTCTCCCAGGTGTCTGCATGGCTTAATCCTTCATCTTCTTTGCTCCAGTGTAGCTTCTCAGTGGAGCTGCCTCCAGCCACCTTTTATTTTGCCTTTATGGCTTTCGTTTTTGACACAGCTCATACTCCCATCAATATACCTTATACAATTAACTGATTTATTTCATTTATTGTCTCTTTCTCTCGATTGGCTCATCAGCTCCTTTAGGCCAGAGGCTTATTTTTTTTTGTTTTATCTATAAACTGTTCACAGTTACAACTCTAGGACTTAAAACAGTAACTGTCATATAATAGGTGCTTAATAAAATATTATTGACTAATAAACTAGTAAATTTAATAAAGGAGCCCTGAATATTGACTCTTTTCTTTGTTAAGATTAAAACTAGTTGATCTGGTATTTTCATTACTTTCATGTCTTTCTTCCTCTGTTTTGCTACTCACTTATTTTTTTAAAGCTTAGTTCCAATTACTCTACTATAATGCTTAATCTAATTACATATACTTCTTCAGTCAGATTCATCAAACACTTCGTAAGTGCATACAATATTTCGAGCATGTACCATGTGCAGGGAAACAGAGATGAGCAAGACACTGTCCCGTGCTCAAGGCCCAGTAGGGGTTGCAGGAGCTGACACTGGAATATGAGGAAGATTCCCTTGGAATATCCCAAAAGCAGGGGTGCTATTAAAAAGATGTTTCTTACTTCATTGCTAAATTGTGAGGCCTTGGGGACAAGGTAACACGTCTTGCACACCTCTGAGTACTCATGTAAGTAAGATACTCACTAAACATTTACTGAATAAAAGAATAAATGCAATGCACTTTACTCAAAAAAATGTAACTTGTGTTGATTATGTTTTTGGTCATATCAAAATGATATAGAGACCTTCATTTCAGGAATGAGATATGAATTACTCTGCAAATAATCTTCCAGGCCCCATACTCAAATCTAAAACCAAACTGTCAACCTCTCCCAAGTAACAGTAACAATAAAAATCTTATAGTTACTTTTAGGTAAATCCTAGAGATTGTGATGCAAGGACTTTTAATGGCACCTGAGTAATACCCAACCAAGAAAATAAAAGAAAAAATATATAAAACATGCCCATGAAAGTATTGGTGGATGAGGAAATAGTGTGACGGCCAAGCAGAGAATGGCTTGGGCCTGTAAGCAGTGCCTGTAAGGAGGCTGAAATCTGTTGAATGTAAACACTTGGGCCATACAATTAACAGCAACTTTCCCTTGATTTTTAGTCTACTTTTGATTGCATTCGTTCTTTCAACTGAAAACATGCTGTCTCCTAAAGAATTTATTCTAATGTAAGACATTAAGTTAAGATGATGCAGAATGAACAAAGAAGCAGTCTTCAATAATTAAACTGCCTGCATATTTAATGGCATGTCTTGCGTGCATTAGAAGTCCTGGTTAACAGCTGCAGACTACTTTGAAGGCAACTTGAAAGTGTGGTGATGACAAGAGATGTCAAATCATTGAATTAGGAATTAGAGAGTTTTGTCCTATTAATATGCAAACAGATTTTTTAACACGTCGAATAATCAAAGTTGTTGACAAAAAATGGAAATAGCATTTTCCGAGTCCACATAGAAAGGGACGGCAAAAATGGCACTGAACGCTACAGAGGAGTTACCAGTCAATAGGCTGGCATGAGAAGAGTCGCCATACCCTCCCCCTAAAGTTCCATGGCGTGTGTACGGGGCAGTGTGAATGTGTTTGCTTCTGGTGCTAGACCGACATGTGTCCACCAGTCTTGTGGCAGACACACCATGTGGTATGTGTCAGAACAATGGGGCTTGCTGACAGTTTCTAGGTACATACATCGATATAATTTCCATTGATGTAGTCTGAGTTGGTGTCTCCTTCTATGGTCTGTAGCCTCACACGGGAATGGTCATCTGAAAAAGAAAAGAAAAACGATGAACAAAGCAATCTGTTGACATGCTCAGAGCCCCAGAATATAAGCACATTACATGGAAATCATCCACATCCAGTCTGCTTTGAAGATAAAGAATGAAATACTACACAGTTTACACCTTCCCAGTTTTCTATTAAGACTGAAGAATTATAATTCTTTGCATTTCACAGTAAATCTCATTCACTTATTCTCCGATCATCTACAGATGTATAGAGTGGGCAGAGGTTTGAAACTTTTACATAAGAGTCCTGTGAATCACAGCAGAATTATTACTTGGATTGAAAGTTTAGTAACTTCACTAAATCACATACAAGCCCTGAGATTTTGAAGGTTGCCTATGACATTCACCTTGACAAATGATGGTTATAAAGCACAGCCCAGCCTTCTGGGAGGTGCGGACGTGGTTCTAACCTCAGTCATCATCCGTGATTTCTCTGAGCCCTCCCTCTGCACCTGCGGGCATAGGCAGGTAGAGCAAGGCTGTCTCCCATCAGTCATGGGAATACCTGCCCCTCAATTATGCCAGCAAGCCTGAGCAACACATCTGGAGGAGGGAATGACCACACATGCTGTTTTAAGGATGAAATGAAACACAGGTTGTCAGGCACGCTGTCCAGCACGCAGCAAGGACTGCACAGGGCCGCGTTTGAAGTATTAGTTAGCTGCAGTTACATTTTTTTCTGAATGAAAAATTTTCTCCATAAATACCACTGAGACAGCTCAATTATTTCCTTGAAAAAATATATTTTAAAAACAAAAGTTCAGAAAATCCCATGAAGGCAGGGGTTTTCCTGTTTTGCTCACTGCTCTACTCCTGACCTCTTACTTAAGACCTGGAATATAGTTGGTCTCTTTCCCCACCCCCAATTTTTAAGTGAATAAAAAGTGAACCTTTTGGTTTTTGAAAAATTACGTGATTTAAAAATTATTTCCCTAAATTAATGTTGTTTTTAGCAGAGGAACACTTCCTTCCAATTAAAGCTTACACCCAGACTCAATAATTCAGAACAGATAAAAGCTAGCTACTCTGAAAGGAGAGTGCTTCTGGTTTCTAAGGAGAGGCACGAAAGAAACAGCCTGCCAGTCTTCACTCCCAGTGGTGCTGGGCCCTGCCTCTCAGCTGCTAACTCTTCTCAACAATTTACTTGGGTTAGCGGGCGAGAGATTACACCCCAGCTGGAGGCGAGGGCCAGGAGGTTTGCAGGTGACAGACCATTTTATCCACAGCCATTGGAGCAAAGGGCTGATTTGGACCTGTTCCTTGGCTTGAAATGCTAATGGGTACAAGTCAACACTTCATATTGGTCCCTCAAGTTCAACCACTGTGGATGAATGTTCTGTTTGTTTTCAAGGAGGAAATTATGTGCAGTTTCTAACCTTCTTTCGTTGATGGGACTTTTCACTTCAGTTCATGATCTATAGTCATATTAGGTCATGTCAGTGCCTAATAATTACTCAGGGCTCAATAAATTTACCTGGAATGTGGCGACAAAGTGGGTCAGATAAGGAGAAAAACCTGGAAGAAGCCATGTCTTCCTGCTCTGCACAAACGATAATACCGGGAGTGGTTATCTGCGTGAGCTCCGGGGTTGGCGTGCAGGCCAGGACCCCTCACTCGTGATTCCGCACAAGTTGTTTAATCTCTCTGTCCCTCTGTGCGTTAGTTTCCTTGTCTATAAAGTGAGGGTGAAAAGTGCCTACCTCGCGGGATTATCGTGAGCATTGGAGTAAAGCACAGACAGAAATTAGATAAAAGCCCAACGTGTAGTAAGCGATGGATAAAGGTCAGTTGTTGCTGTTTTCATGTGCTGCATAAGAGACACCACATTTTTCTTATCACTATCTTTATAGTTGGTGCCCAAACAGACAATAGTAACTCAGGAATGGATGTGTACGCGGTCAGAATTTTTCTCCTGGTGATCTGCTTTAAGAACTAGTTTCCTAGAATATATTTTGCTTAAAACCTTAGGCGCCCTGTCCATAAATTGCTTGAGTTGTGGGGGAGGTGAATCACTGAGGCACAGGGTGTGTGTGGATTGTTATGGCTTTTGTATTTGTTAGGAGAGCCGGTGCGCACACACAGCTATTTCAGAGTGGAGCTATAAGCAATTCCACTGGTAAAGCCACTTGAGCCTCCTGCATGAAGGATGCTACAATAGAACTGAATCATGGCCATTCTACACAGACGAGGCTTTTAGTCAGCTCCTCTGGAGGGAGATTAGGTTTACCTCCCTGTACTCCTTGACTTTCCCTGGGCAGTTTTTTAAAAGGCAGGCGCCGCATTAGAGCCTCCCAATCTTTAGAAGCAGGGCTGTGTTAGGATCTATTGCACCTCTTTGTCAGAATCCCCTGTCACAGTTTATTTCTCTTAGACCTTCGGGATAAATGTCACCCATTCCCCGTGATTTACCACCCCTGGGCTTCTCAAATTGTTCAGGAATGTTCTCATTAGGGACTTCAATCTCTCACAAGACTGCTCTCTCATCTCCCATAAACAGTGCTTTTGAAATAGAGTTTCCCCATCATCTCCTACCATTCATTCAGTTAACCCCTCAATTTTTTAAAACTCAGCTGCTACTTCTCCAGATTTAATTGCTCTACTCCCTTGATGATGGAGCCAGACACACGTACAGCATATTTCCTAAGCAGACTGAGGTTGTTTTTACTTCTCTTATTTAAAGTTGATTCCACTAGCTTATAACCTCTTGTGGTCAGAGACCACAGAGGTCCATTCTCAATGTCCACAGGAGCACCATTCACCAGGCCATACAGCCCGGCTCCAGCACAGCCAGCACAGCCAGCACTGCCATTCGCAGTGGTCCTGCCCAACACACAGCAAATGAGCACAAAGTACGTAACTCTCACTATGCTCATGGACAGGGCGTCCGGGCAGCCACCGATCCAGCGTTAGAAGGGGGGAGTAGGGATCAGGTGTTTCACCGGGGCTTTCCAGGGTGTTGGCAAGGGTCCTGCCGTGGACTTGGTTAATGGTTTTATGAGAGTTTGCTCTACAACAATCTATTAAACTGTATGTGGATGTTATGTACCCTTCTCTGTACCAATATTTCACTATTTCAAAATAAAAGAGCTCACATTGAGGACATTATGTGAAGTGAAGTAAGCGAGTCACAAAAGGATGAGTACTGTAATATCCCTCAGACAAGGTACCTAGAATAATGAGACAGGGAGCAGAATGGTGGGTGCCAAGGCTGGGAGGGGGGAACAGTGACTTGTTTAAGAGGTGCAGAGTGTCAGTTTGGGAAGGTGTAAAAGTTCTGGAGATGGTGCTGGTGATGGTTGCTCAACAGCGTGGATGACCTTAATGCCACTGAACTGTACACCTAAAAATGCTTACGATGGTTAAGTTTTATGTGTCATATATTTTACCACATTTTAAAAACACAGGAGTCCACTCTCTCCCTTGTAGAACACCTCTTTGTGTTCTCCTCTAGCCTGGATATCCTAGGAAAAGGCTCTTTCAAAGGCGGGAAGGGCATCTCATGGACTTGCAGACTGAGAGCACCCCAAAGTTCCTCTGCTGGGCTGGTCCCCATTCCCTGATGAAATAAAGGCTGAGGTGGCAGTGGCCCTACAGTTGCTATGCGAGGACAACTGTCCTACATTATTCATGTGTACTTAATAGATGTGTTTAAGAATTACTGAAATGAGGTTTATGGGGTATTTTTTCTTTCAGTGATAAAATTATGGTACACGGTAAGAATTAAGTGAAAGTGAGCTGTCACTTGTATCATTACTGCCAATGACTTCATTCAAGACCCGATAAAGGCTCACCTGGACTATTTCAGTCTTGCTTCTAGACGCCTCCCTCTCTAGTGAATCTGTGCTGAGATCTTCTTTTCTAAAACAAAAGGTATTCCAGCCCCACCTCATTTAAACCATTCAGTGATATCAATAGAGCACTGATCATCAGGGGTCTTAGAAAACAAGGGTATGATACAGTTATTAAAAAGGATTACAAAGAGTTACTCTGTCTTTACCTGGAAGGATCCCAGAGACATATTGCAGGGTGAAGTAGAGCAGGTTGTGGAGCAGCACGTGTCATGAGAGTCTGTCCTGTGAAATGCCCTACGCAGTTGCATGTGTGTACAGAGTGCATGGTGGGTAACTGAAGGGGTGGGGTCTCAGCTGGTGGTAAGGTTTGGAGTGATGTCTAACTTTCGTCTTTGTGATTATGTGTGCTACTTCCATTGTCTGTACAGCTTATGCTAACTTTATAATCAGCAAGTAAACAAAAGACCTATCTTTATTTAAAAAAAATAAAGCCATCAACTTCAAAGCATAGAACAAAAAAAGAATTTGAAGGAAACAGAAAAAGAATTGGCAGGGTTTGAATTCGGTTGGTGAGGTTCTGGGCAGTTTTTCACAGGTTTTCATTAGTGCACATTTTCCTTAAATGTGCATGAACTGCTTTTGTAATTGTGAAAAAAGTAACCTATTTAGCCATAAATGAGTGGAATGTGATCAAAATCCAACCAAAGTTTATATTATAATCACAGCTCAGTGCTACCCATGCAGAAAGGCAGCAAAAATCTGACATGTTGAGAAACAACCTGCATCAAGGCCATGCTGCCATTCCTCACATTTCTTCAATAACGCCTGTACTGTATGAAATAGGGCAAGATTATATTTTGGGGGGTAAGAAATAGGCACATAAAAAACATGTTACAAAGCATAACCAACCACCATTCACTGTTGAAAAATTATAATTGCTGGTGCTTCTCCCATGTATGTTTGCATCCATCATGCACGTGTTTATGCATGAGTGCAGGCATGTATGCCTTTATTTATGAATGGGCATGCATGTGTGCATGCATGTTTGTATTCACGAATGTGCAAGTGTACATGGATTTTTGTGTGTGTGCATGATTGCATGTTTGCTTCGTACAATAGAAGTGGGGTAATTTGAGATTTAAAACAGGTCTCTATGCTCTAAGCCCCTAAAACGTGTTACCTATGCCCTTTTCTTCCAGTAACATCATCTCTGAAATACTGCTAAGTAGCTTCACATATTTTAAGATTTCCACGTTAAACATAACAGATATGGGTAACAGGCTGGCTTGCATGTGACTCCATATTACTACAGCAGCAGAAGTGCAGTTTGTCGTTGATAATCTTTCACCTCCTACCTATTCACTCTTTCTGTTAAATGTAGATGACATATTTAAGGTAAATCGGAATCACAGTGATCTAAGTAACATTTGCCCACTGAGACAAGATTCAAAATTACTTTTACTTACAAACGATCTTCAAAGAGTGGGATTTTCTCTTCCTGTGGTTACATGCCTGCTGCTCCACAGGTTTCGTTGCACAAGATGTGAACAAACCGAGTGACCTTTGGGAGTGCCCGGTGTCTTACCCCTTGTTGACGCCTACTCCAGCCTGACATCCCTGTTTGTGCCCACCTGGTGCTCAGGCCATGCATGTTCTGAGCATGAAGCAAATAAGGAAACTTTGAGTATAGTGGTGGGAAGCTCATGTTAAGCTTTATTTTTGCTGTTGGTTTTAGGAGATCCTAATTTAGTCTTGCCTTGTGTCTCTTTTTCACCTCCGTCAAAGATTCTTACTCATCATTCTTCAGAATCCTGGTAGAACCCCTGACTTTTATTTTGCCTGTTTTTTCTAGATTTACTTTTTGCCTTTCTAAATGATGTGTATCAATCTGTTTCTCCCTTACTCTCATACACCTGAATTTTAATACCAAAAGCTCTCCCTGATGGTCTGTTCTTATGTAACTGAACTCTGTTCACTCTCCCTCCTGTCACCTGCCTTTATACCTAAGCTGGGTTGTAACAGAGGTAGATTCCTGAAAAGTGAAACTGTAGGAGTCACTCCATTAGCAGAGAGAAGCATGCTGCCACTAAAACAAACTCCTGGAAATGTGTCTTCAGCAGGGGCATCAAGACTGGGTTATTGACTAAAAGTATCAGGTGGGGCAGAGCTTTCACTCTCCTCTTCGCTACCTCACAATTAGCCAGGGAAATGGAGTAGGAGGGCATGAGGACCCAATCAAGATGAAAACCAAAGCTCAGAAGGTACCCCCACCCCTTACCCTTAATAAAGCTGTCTATCCTCACTGTCTTCACTCATTTGCCTTCTCAGTCCTCACCCGCTCCATTCAAGCAGCTCTTGCTAAGTTCATGTATTATCCTCAGGTTGCTTCGTCATAGTCTTCTCTGCACTGGTCCTCCAGCAGGACAGCAACATGCCCCGTGCTCCATGGTGCAGTGCTCCTTTGTACGTGTTGGGGAGTTTCGTCTCAGCATTTCTCTCATTAAAGCCCCTCTAGACTCTTGACGCCCTCTACATTCCCTGCACAGATGATCTCACCATGCTGATGGCTTCAACCACAACTAAACGCCCCAAATTCACTAATCTACATTCGGGTCCAGACCTTTCTCTTTCTGGTTCCACAGCAGTCTATGTAACTGCCTGCTGGGCATCTCATTGGAATGTTTCAAAGGCATCTCAGTGTCCTCAGATTCCCCTCAGAAGTCTTCCCTGCTACCATCAACCTCTTACCTACCTGTGAGCTGCCCTCCAAATATGGCTCCCTTCCAGGGTTATCCATCTGAGGAAACAGTCTGTCCATCCACTGATCTATCTGTCTAGCCACCCACCCATCCCTCCTTCTGCAAATCAGAAACACCTTTGACTCTCGACTTCCTTACCCCACATCCTGTCCATTCCGTCTGGCCAATCATGTCTCTTGACTCCACCTACTTTTCTTTCCAGTCTGCATTATCATTGCTTCTCACCTGGGCTACTGAGTCTCTTAGCTTGTGTTCCCTTCCAATTAGTGTGTTTTACTTCATAGCTGGATTAAATTTTCCAAAGGCAAATTTAATGAACAACTCTCACCTCTTCTCAAAAATCCCTTTAATGAGGTTTTCCTTGTTCTTATAATAAAGACTAAAATCCTTAATCCTCCCCAGAAGGCCCTGCAGGTCTGGCTTGGACTTCCCTCCCTCTTTGGCCAGTTGCCCTCGCCCATGCCTCCCAGCTCCAGCCAGGGTTTTCCTTCAGTTCCACAAACTCAAGGGTGCCCTCCTGTGATGAGTCTGTTCATAGTGGACGCAGTCTTCCATGACACGTCCTCAGGGAAGCCTTCACACCCCCTGAATAAGTCAACTGCCATTATGGGGTTTCACAGTCCCATGCGCCTCTTTCTTTGTGGCTCTTAACTTTACTTCACTTATTTGTAGAACCATTTAGTCCAATACAATCACTTAATTTTCTCCTCCCACCCACGGGGAATGTCAGTTTCCTGAGGGCAGGGTCTGTGTTTTGACTCACTGCGGTCACCCCAGCATCTGCACATTTCCCAGCTCTCCGTTCAGTCACGCGCACTCTGCTCCAGTGACGTGGCTCCTTGGGACCCCCTGAGGCAGGGCCACCCCTCAGGGCCTCTGCCTTCACCCAGCTTCCTTCCTCGCTTGCGTCAGGGACTGTTTGCATCTTATGCTCTCAGGGAGACCCACCTTGACCACAAATTTGAAAGCTGCAACCTTTGTGCCACCATCTCCCTTCCCTGCTGTGTTTTTTGTTAAAAAACACACTTCCTACTGTACACATTATTCAGTTTATTTAGTGGTTGTTTCATTGTCAGCCCCGCATGCATGTTAAGTGCTATGTGGGCAAAGAATTCTGTTTTGTGTTCTGCTTTCTCTTTGACACCTAGGACAGTGCCTGGCATGTAATAGGCACTCAATAAATATCTGTTGAAAGACTTCCTTCAACTTGGCACGGAGCCTGGCACATGTCAGACCAATATTGTCTTTGCTGACTGGACCCCAGAAAGGGACGAGGGAGCCTGGGAAAGGTCTGCAGGTTCTGGCTGTTATCTCTAATCACCTGCTCCTGGAGAAGAGGTCCCCCGATTTAAGGGGCTGCTGGGAGATTTGGTGTATGTCTTAAGCTCTGAGTTAATTATAATTAAGAACTGCTGAGAGTACCAGGAGGGCTATGTTTGTGTGTGTGGTATGCTAATGGTGGACTGGGTATTAGTTTATATTTGGAAAGGGCTAGCTCAGCAAATTTATAGTATAAATAAAAAAGTTTAACTTACTTAAGAGCAAGATCCAATAAACAGTTTTTAAGCACCACTGAAGGCATTTTATATTCAAAGACTGTTGCAAAACAGTGAACGTGATCATTACTAGTTCTTCTTACGTTCTCTGGAAGCACTATCAAGAATCTCTAAGATGTTGACTGAATCCCCCCATTGCTCATCCTAGGTAGTGATGTTATTCCCAAGGCCCAGGTGCTATGGAGCGGGCCTCCCAGTTAGTGAAATCTTCTTTCCACAATTACACACTTTCTTAGGGGGCAGGGGAGATGGCGAGAGTACTCTTCTTCTCTATGACTTAAACAGCTGATGTGGGTATATACATAAGCATGATTAAGATAAGTACTTCCATTTTTTTAATTCCTCAAATCCTTCCACAACTCTAACAATACTGAGGATATTTTTTCCACCGCCATAACTAAAGACACATAGAAAATCTCAAAGAAACCAGTTCCAAATGACGGTTCTCAGAGCAGCTCCAGGCACAGCAGTGGCTCCATTAGGGTCACCTGGGAAGCTCACACTGGACTGGGGCCGCTCCATAGCGAAGCGACGCTCAGCCTGAGCGGTCTGATGTGAAGACTGGGCAGGGGCTGGCACCAGAGAGCTCTGGTATTAAGCCAACGATAGTGTATTCCTGCAACCCATTTGTGGTATTAAACTCATCCTAGTTAGCCAGTGTGGATCAACAGTAATATCTAAGGATACCCTCTTTTAAAAGCAGGAAGAATGGTTTGGGAGGTGGTCTGAGTGATATTTCAGTTTATGTCAGCATAGAGACTTACACGGATTCATATTAATAACCACAGTCAGCTCTAGAGGGACTTTGGAAAACAGACACTAGAGGAAAAGATAACCATTTCCAACAGCATGAATAAACCCAGGAGGACTTATGCTAAGTGAAAGAAGACAGGCATAAGAAGGAAAAAGTGCATGATCTCATTTACATGTGGAATCTAAAAAAATTAAATACATAGAAGCAGAGAGTAGAACAATGGTTTTGCCAGGGGCTGGGGTGTGGGAAACGGGAGATGCTGATCACAGGGTACAAAGTTGCAGTTGCGTGGGGTGAATAAACCTCGAGATCTAATGTGCAGCCGGATGACTGTGGTGAATAAACCTGGCAACAGGCTGAGAGAGTAGATTTCAGGCACTCTTACTACACGCACGGCAATTGCAACTACTGGTATGTGCAGAGAAGACATATTAATTAGCTTGATTGCAGTAATCATTTCACTATGCATGTTAAATCATGTTATGCACCTTAACTATATACAGCTTTTATTTTAAAAATATGTGGAAAAAGAGAAGCACAAGTGAGCACAGGGAAAGGTGTCGGATGCTATGGCAGCAGAGAGGTCAGCTGGAGAGAATGGACGGTGCAACAGGCAGAGAGGTCTGCCTCTCCCTCCCTCTTTCAGGACAGTATCCCCAGAGAGGCCCTGAAACAGTGCGACCTGGCAGAGAAACAGTGGCTGAGCCTGGGAGGGGTAGAATGGAGAGCAGGCGAGAGCTGGAAAATCAGCCCCAGGGGTCAGGAGCAGAGGCGACAGCTGGGCAGACCACCCGGAAATGGAGCCTAGAGTCACAGCTACGAGGGACCTGTCCTCCACCTGTGGGCTCGAGCCCGCCATTTGCTTGATGTGAAAATAAAGACTCATTGGAATGTAGGCAGTCCATTCATTCATGTATTGTGGATGGAGGCTTTCAAAAGCAGAGCCAAGGAGCTGAGCAGGTCTGCAAAGCCCACAGTGTTTATTTTTTGGCCCTTTCCAGAACGAGTGTGCCAGCCCTGCGCTTGGATGTGTTGATAGGAGGGAGTGCCCGATTATATTCAATCATCTTTCTGTCACGGTGCCTAGCACAGTGTCTGGCAAACAGAAAGTGATCGATAGATATTTGTGGAATGAGGGGATGAATTATTGGATTTCCTTAACCACATACTCTTGGTCCAGCTGTGAGGAGAAAGAAGGTAGAATAATGAGATTAACCATTTTCGTGGAAAACAGCTGTACGCCCAGTCCCCAGAGGGCGCAGGGGGAGGGCAGGGGGCAGGAGGTCTGGGGGCTGAACGGAACTTCACAGGAGAGAACCTGCCTGGGATGCTCGGCAGGCTGGCAGACCCTCCACAGAAAGGAAGCCATCCATGTCTGCCCGGAGGGCGATGCCTCCGCTCGAGTCTATAAAAACGAGCTTCTCTAAATAATTAAACCAGAAAACCATTTTTTTAAGTCACAAAATGACTCCTTCCTATTCATGTGATGACAGGCAAGTCACGTGATCTCTCCAGGCCTCAACTGGAAAATGAGGACAACACTTAGAGAATTGAAGTCGCTTATATTTACATAGAATTTGTGGGCTTTAAATGTCTTCATGAGAAAAAGGCAGTATAAATTTTGATTACAATAGTGTTGGACGTAGGTCAGGCCACGCCTGTCTCTTGCTGGGCCGCCCTTCCCGCCCAGCACTCCGGTGGGCTGGCCAGTGCCCCCAGCCATCCCGCAGAACCAGACCACCAGGCCGCAGGCCACGCTGTCCTGTTGCTGCTGCCTTTCCAACCCCCGGCCGTTACTAGATGTCCTCTGACATCCTGTTCCCCTGAGCACCCATTCTGTGCTAGGGGACAATGAGTGACGATAGGTGAACAATTATTACAAATTGGACGCTGACCTCATTATCCTTCTTAGACAGTAGACATCAGAGAAGAACTTCTGTAGAAGGCAGCTCTCCAATTTCTGTACAGGGGACATGAGGGTCAGTCTGGGGCTAGAGGGCTTAGCTTGAAGCTACCTTTCAACAGCGAGTGCACAGTTTTTACTTCAGTTTGTATATCTATTTGGGTTGGCCTGGGGAGACGAAGGAAGGGAAGGGAGGGCGCTAAAGTCTCTTTAAGTCGTCTCTCATCACTGCCACTGGCCTGTGCAGACCACAGTGGTGATGGCAGAAAGTTCAGGCAGTGTGGCAAGCTGGTGGGACCAACTGTTAGTGGTTATAAAAGCTTCTCTTGGGTTGAAATCCTGCCTCTTATCTTAACTGTGCAATCCTTTTACTTTCTTTATGCCTTAATTTCCTTGACTGTAAAACAGATACAATATCTCTTTCATGGTATTGTTATAGGGAGCAAGTAAGTTAATATGTATAAAGTGCTTAGAGTGGTATCTAGCATATAGGAAATGCTCAGCAAATGGTAGCTTTTATTGTTTTCATTAATCATTCAAAAGTATTTCTCAAGTGTCTACCAAGTACAGGCATTAAACTATGCCTCGGGAAGGAGCAGCCTCAAAGCGAGATTGAACGAGGCCAGCTGGATCTCTGAGCA
>PVKM010019822.1:0-23876 GCA_004027735.1 Carollia perspicillata | reverse complement strand
TATTTCAATGTCTTTGGTTATATTTTGCTTGCTTGTTTGGTTTGTTGCTTAGGTTCCTGTTAAAGGTGAGATCATATGGTATTTGTCTTTTACTGCCTGGCTTATTTCACTTAGCATAATGCTTTCCAGTTCCATCCATGCTGTTGCATAGGGTAGGAGCTCCTTCTTTCTTTCTGCTGCATAGAATTCCATTGTGTAAATGTACCATAGTTTTTTGATCCATTCATTTACTGATGGGCACCTAGGTTTCTTCCAGCACTTGGCTATTGTAAATCGTGCTGCTATGAACATTGGGATTCATAGGTTCTTTTGTGTTGGTGTTTCAGGGTTCTTAGGATATAATCCTAGCAATGGAATTGCTGAACCCTTTCTTTTTTCACCTTTTTATTTAAAATGTTTTTCAATTAGCTCTGGCTAGGGGTCCATAGGTTCTTTTGTGTTGGAGTTTCAGGATTCTTAGGATATAATCCTGGCAGTGGAATTGCTGAACCCTTTCTTTTTTCACCTTTTTATTTAAAATGTTTTTCAATTATCTCTGGCTGGTGTGACTCAGTGGATTGAGCCCCGGCCCATGAACCAAAGGGTCATCAGTTCAATTCCAGGTCTAGGGCATGTGCCTGGGTTGTGGGCCAGGTCCCCAGTGGGGGCCACATGAGAGGCAACCACACATTAATATTTCTCTCCCTCTCTCTCTCTCTCCTGTCCCCTCTGTCTAAAAAATAAATAAAGAAAATCTTTAAAAAATAAAATGTGCAAGCAAAATATAACCGGAGACATTGAAATAAAGAACAAACTGACAGTAACCAAAGGGGAGTAGGGAGAGGAATAATGGGGGAAAATAGGGGATGGTCCATCAAGGAACACGTATAAAGGACACACAGACAAAGCCAAAGGGGGTAGATTCAAGGGTAGGAGGTGGGGATGGGTGGGGCGGGGGACTGTGGTGGGGTTAAAGTGGAAACAACTGTACTTGAACAACAATAAAAAATAAAATGTTTTTCAATTACAATTTACATTTCAGTGTTATTTTGTATTAATTTCATATGTACAGCATAGTGGTTAGATAATCATATACTTTAAAAAGTGAACCTCTCCTATTTCCAGTACCCACCTGGCACTATGCATAGTTATTACAATGTTATTGACTGTATTTCCTAAGCTGTAGTTTACATTCCTGTGACCATTCTATAGCTACCAATCTGTACTTCTCAATTATTCAGTTTTTTTTACCCAGTCCCCCAACCTTCCTCCCCTCTGGCAATCATCATGCTGTTCTCTTTATCTATAAGTCTCCTTTTGTTTTGTGTATTCAAACTCTTTATACTATAAAGAGCCACCTGGGGTCTCCTTCTTTAGAAGAAAGCTATAAGCATGGAAGAAATATACAGTTGCCTCATAATCTTCAGGTAAACTAGACTTGAAGGAAAAAGTAATACTTGAATAAAAAATTTAAAAGAGTATTTTACTGATGGAGAAGATGAGCCGAAGATGTTCATTGCCCTGTCCAAAATCATGAAATCCATAGGAAGCAGATGTGTTGCATGCTGAGTCACCTATCTCAAGTCTGGCTTTCCTACCCGTGAACCAGAGCTAGTTCTGATGTTGACCTTGAAGCTGGCCTTTCCAATCCCATGTGGAGCTTCAACCCTTCCCACATCAGCAGACTGAGCAAGAAGGTAAACTTCAGGAGGGCAGAAAAACTCTCCACTCTGCTCTTGCTGTTCAGAATCGTGTCTGCATGTCAGTGCCTTTTGAATGAGTGAAAGAAATCCTGTTCACAGCATCGCTGATGGCTCCTTTGGGGAAGACTATCCATACTTCTCACTCCAACTCACCCCCTAATTGTCATATTCATCTCTATCATCACCCAGCAATATGTTTGACACATATTATGTGTTCAATAAATGCTTTTCAAATAAATTAATGAATAAGTGGATATCCTCCTAAGAGCATGTTCTAATTTTTCTACTGTACTATTACAATAGCATAATTTGGGCTGAAGGCAAAATATTCCAAATTATTCTGATCATTTGGGGTGGAACAATCACCTCCCTCAGTCTAAGTACTATAATTCTATTACTGTGATCTAAGATACAGATGCATTTGTAAATGATTGTGTGTGTGTTCATTTCATATCAGTAGGTCAAACTGAGAGATGACAATGTTGCTACTAGAACAAGTTTGGGCCTGGAGAATTGTGGGCTGCTCAGATCAAGACAGGAGGAACAGTTCAGGTATAGGGTGAAACAGTGGCTACATCCAAGAAGCCTTGAAGAGATCACCTGTAGATGGATTTGGGACATGTGCAGTGTCTGCTCTGCTCTTAATGTTCAGAGTAATAGTTGTGCAGGGGTGTTCAACCAGGTCAGTGAAGCACCGAGATAAGGAACCAGATGGTAGTGACTCAGGGGTCTGGTGAGTGATCACCATTATGCTGACAGATCTGAGGAATGAGACTGGTCAGAAACCAAACCCTGAGATATGGGTTCATACTGGAAAGGGTTAGACACACCATAATATGAAATATATATTCTTTAGGTATCTAGAGCTTAGTCCTGGAATGTTGGCTCTTGGGTCTGATTAGATGCAAAGGGAGATTTTGGGTACCCAAAACTCTGTGTTAAGTGGGGTGATTTTCTCCCAAGCCATATTGATTAGGATATATGCTAAGCTTCTACAACCTAGGGGACCAAAGTATAGCTGATCCAACCAAATAGAAGTTTATTTAGCTGGCATGCCACAATCCAGAGGTAAAATGGTAGTCTGGTGCAAGACAGAGTCCTCTGTCCCATGAAGTTGTCAAAGGAGCCAGGACCTTGTCATTACACTCTGACCTGTGCCATTATGGCCATATTGTACCCCCTAGAAAGAAAGAGAAGAGGGCAGAGTATTAGCTTTTAAGAAATCAGACATAAGTTTCATAGATTGTTTCCATTCACACTCCATAGGCAAGAACTTACCACATCCAAATGCAGGGGATAAACAGGAACATAAATTTTAGCTGAGTTTTGCTACAAGATGAGTCCCCTATTAGCCAATGCTGAAACTGTGTTTGCAGTGCAAGATAGTCATTAGAGATCAACACCTATGGAAAGAAGTATGGAACAGGATTAGTCAAACTGGGATGGCTTGACTGGCCTGGTGGGAGATTCTAGAGTAAGAATTGCCCATCTGCATTGCCCCATGTATGAGCTGAAATGGCTGGACCTTTATATGCCTGCCTCACTCAGTTGCCAGATTCAGGCTCCCCAATGGAAGGGCACAAACACAGGTGAGGCCAAAAAGACCTAAAAAGAGCTGACCAAAAAAAAAAAAAAAAAAAAAAAAAAACCCACCTACTGATGCCCTTCCAACAGTGTGGGGGGACAAGCTTCTCCTTGAAAACAAATCCAGGCAGCCCATCTCTGTGCCCACTCACGTGGCATGTGCCTAGAAGCAAACTCAGGGAGAATGGATGTTGGTGGACAATGAGCAATCTTTGGTTGGTGTGTAAAACAAGAATCCTTTTTTGAACACCTGCTGGTTCAGCAGTGAAAAAGGATACAAGGCTCCTGATCTTTTGGCTCTCACAGGTTTTGAGAAAGTTGGAAACAAGCAAGTATACAATGAACAGACAAGACGATTGCAGATAACTAAAAATACTGTGAACATATTCTGATGAAACAGGGAGTGAATATGGGAGTTATTTTGGATGGGGGTCTTCAAATAAGACTTCTCTGAAGCATCCTAGGTACCCATCAGTAAATGAATGGATCAAAAAACAATGGTACATTTACACAATGAAATTCTATGCAGCAGAAAGAAAGAAGGAGCTCCTACCCTTTGCAACAGTATGGATGGAACTGGAAAGCATTATGCTAAGTAAAACAAGCCAGGTGGCAAAGGACAAATACCATATGATCTCACCTTTAACAGGAACCTAATCAACAAAACAAACAAGCAAGCAAAATATAACCAAAGACATTGAAATAGAAAACAGGCTGACAGTAACCAAAGGGGAGAGGGGAGGGAATTTCAGGGGAAAAGGGGAAGGGGTCACAGGAACAAGTATAAAGGACACATGGACAAAAACTAAGGGGGGTGGAAATGGGAGGGAGGTGGGGAGCACTGGGGGCATGGACTGGGATGGGAGTAAAAGACAGAAAACTATACTTGAACAACAACTAAAATAAAATTTAAAAAAATCAAAAAAGAAAAAGAAGACTTCTCTGAGAAGGTGATATTTCTACTGAGAATAGAATGAGAAAGAAGAACAGCATTCTAGGCAGAGGGAATAACGTGCAAAAAATAGGAACAAGTGGCCCTGGCTGGTGTAGCTCAGTGGATTGAGCACAGGCCTACAAACCAAACAACTGCAGTTCGATTCCCAGTCAGGGCACATGCCTGGGTTGCATGCCAGTTCCCAGCAGGGGTGCACAAGAGGCAACCGTACATTGATATTCCTCTCCCTCTCTCCTTCCCTTCCCTTCTAAAGATGAACCAATAAAATACTTTTAAAAAATAGGAACAAACTTGACTCAAGGAACAGAATGACGCTATCATGACTTGAGGTTCTTAGGTAGAAAAGAGATGTAAACCACGTGGTCAAGTAGTGAGATTATTTTCTATTTAGTAGAGTTCAGGATTCATTCTAAGTGTGATTGAAGGCCTCATAAGTATTAACACAAGGAAATGACAACTATTTTAATCAAAATTCTAATAAATTTGCTGTATTTGCATGGAGAAACTATTTCTGGAAGTATCTTTTCAAATCTGTGTAACTCTTGGATGAATTTTCTGTACAATATAGTTAAAGTGCTTCCAATTGTTTTTTAGTTTCATTTTACTGAAATTATCTTCATATGTATCAATTTCACAGCAAATATTTTATTCTTACAGTTCTAAACTCAGGGACAAAAATGACACAGAAATTGAGATGTGACTAGACCAGTTCTTTATCTACAAGTAGATTTATTTTCATGTCAAAAAAATGGTACCCTATAAAAACAATTCTTCATTCTCTACTATGCTTTGACCCATTTTTTCTTGAATTTCTTTATGCTCTTTTCTTGATCTTTTTGGTTTCTTCTTGGGTTTCATATAAGTGAAGGTGCTTTTTTTAAAAAAGAAAATAAAACAAACTTTAAATAGATTCATAAAGTTTCAAAGCATTAGTTTATAACTAGCTTCAGGTATGACTGTCATGCACATTCAGTATTGGCTTCTATTTCTCTGGTATATGCTTTATTAATCATAAGCTTGATCATTTACTTTATGGCCAGAGTCCTGTTCATATGGTAGCCCACATCAGCTCCATAGATGCATATCCTACCACTTAGCAACTGCAGAAAGCAAAAAAAAAACAACAACCTTATTTTCATAGTTTCTGACAAACATCCCACGACTTATTCTAGATTTAGGTCATATGCTCACACACCTAATAAATATATATATATTTATTATATATATTATATATTACATATAATAAATAAATATAAATATATATAATGTATAATGTATATATATTATGATATATGTATATATATTATCCCCTCACCTAAGGACCTGCTGATTGGTTTTAGAGAGAGGGGAATGGAGGGAGAGAAACAGCAATGTGCGAGAAAAACATTAATTAGTTGTCTCTCATATGTGCCCCAACTGGGGACCAAACTGACAACCTAGGTATGTGCTCTGATTGGGAATCAAATCTGTGACATTTTGGTTTATGGGACAATATTCCAACCAACAGAGCCACACACCAGCCAGGCCCAGAATCAATTATTTAGCCAAAGGGATGAAGGCTGTGATTGACTTGTCCACTCTTTGGTGCAGAGAGTGCAACAACCCCTCCCCGTGCCATATCGATTTGAAATAGAGAAGTTATTTTCCTATTAGAAAAATCAAGCTATCAATAACAGAATAAAAGTGAACCAATGTGGAGCAGTGGCTGTGGCAGTTCCTGAGCCCATGACACATTTTCTATTTGCAGCTCCATATTTTTTCTTCAGAACTGTACCTCTCCAGCTATGGCTCACCCATGACCTTTGGGCCACCTGTGTTCCCAGAGTCCCAGTTTTCTCCTCCTTTTGCCAAGTGTGGTCTTTGTTCTGTAATCCTAGTAGAGGACTTCCTCACTGGATTCATCTGAGACCCAGAAATAGGATCCACATGGAGCAAACCTGTAGATGGAGCTGGTTGTCGAAGCAGCCACCTCTGTATCCTTCATTGAGGGATGCTTTCTCTCTCTGCATCCCCTGCAGCCTCAAGTTGCTGAGCCAATGCTTAATTCAAAGGCTAGAATCCATTAAAAGCCAAAGCAAGAAGCAGAAAAAGAAATCCCCTTATTAAATCCATGTTCAGTGGAGTGTGTACATAATTCATCCCAACAGCATCAAATATAAATGCTCCAGTGTTGCAGGGGAGTGAAGCCAACACCACAAAAGTCTCAGCTCACTTAGAAGGAGATGTCAAGAAGAGACAATCTTTGCAAAGGCCTTCTCAGAATGCTAATGAGATCTGGTACTAGAGTGTTCTAACAAAGGTCTGAGATGAGGACATGCTCAGCAATGGTGTTTCCCTGCCAGCCTCTCGGTGGGCACCCACATGTTTATAAACTCAGCCCCAATCCCGTCTGAGCTACTGTTGGGCTTCCAGAGCTTATGAAGTATATGGAATGAAGGTTCCCTAGGCTGTGGATTAGACTGGTAAATTGAGTGCAGGAAGGGTCAGCTCCTGCTGTTTCAGTTCTGCTCAGTTGCAGAAACATCACCTCCAATCTGTCACTTCAACTCCACCTAGCTTTAGAGGCAGAACTGACTGTAATGGGGAGGGCTATTAGGAGCACCTTTGTCCCCCAATCCTGTGGTACAGAGATAGGGTCTGATGAGCTCAAGGGAAGCTTTCCTACAAGTGAAACTCTCACCGCCTACCTCACCAAAAGTGTATTTGCATCAACAGCAAACATAGCCTCATTCTTGCTGTTGTCTTTCCAGAGACTGCCTCCTGTTGCCAACACCAGACCCTAGTGACAATTCATAACCTCCTCCTCCTGTTCATCATCTTTATCATTATCATAATTATCATAGCTACTATTCATCTAACATTTGTCATGTCCTGAGCATTGTGTTAATTTCTGTACATGAATAATTTTGTTTAACCCTAATACATACTAATTCTTCCATTGATGGGGCATTTGCACCAAGTTCCTGGAATGGGCTTCACTTGGCTCAGAAAGCTTCCTTATTTTTATTATCCTAACCTCAAGGTAAATATTATATCTTCAGAGAAGACTTCCTTGATGATCCCAATTTTAGAGGCATATCATCCATCCTAGTCACAATCATATTACATTCTTTTTAAAATCATCTCTGGAGGATATGTTTATTGATTTGAGAGAGAGAAAGAAAGAAACACTGATGTGAGAGAGAAACATGAATTGGTCACCTCCCATATACATCCATCCCAACCAAGGATTGAACTTACAACCTTCTTGTGTACAGGATGATGTTCCAACTAACTGAGCCACCTGTCCAGGGCAAAATCATATTACATTTCTTTTATGTCTTTAATAGTGCTTAGCAGTTTATCACATAGCTAAATTTACTTATTTGTTTAGTTGTGTAGTAGAATGTCAGCAGCTGAGGGTAGAAGGAAGTCATTCTGTCTTACTCTCTGTCATGCCTTCACTGCCCAGAAAAAAACACACTGAACAAAGTCAGTGCTCAAAAAATATTTGCAGAATGAACAACTATATGGGAAAGCAATATTATAATCCCCATTTTATTTATGAGAATGCTGAAGGTCAGACAATGTATATAATTAATTAATTTCCCCAAGGTTACAGGGTCCCAAGTTAGAAAATGGGGGCTGTTGTTTATTGCAGATCTACTCCTATTGGAGCCCCAAAACCATAATTCTGCCAAAACAGTTTCTTCCACTCCTTTCTAATATTAACTCCACCTCACATCGAGGTCAAGTTCACCAAAAGCTATTGGACTGTGACTTGGACAGTAGTTTATTTTAGAGGTCAGCTATCTCAGATCAAATTTACCTTTCCCTGTTTTCTTATTCCCTGCTAGACCATATCACCAAGTCATTGATGATCATGTATTTATTTAAAGTACTTGAGAGGACCTATGGTGCATGAAACACTAGCCAGGTATACCCTCCCGCATGGATAAATCAATGGCTCCAGACTTCCTGATTGAGAAAGAAGTATGAGATAGCTACTCTTCAGGTGGCCAACAAGGATGAAAGATGTAATTATATTAGCAAGTAGGGGCACTGTGTTTGAATCCCTGTCATCCTCTTTAGTCCTGAACGTCAATTTGTTATCAAATATACCAAGGAAATCAAATTAAATTAAGCTGTACCTGTACTCATCCCAGATAATCTTCCTATTCACTGGGGTGAGGAGTTTGGACTATAAAAGATGGTGCTCACACTGCTGTTAGAAATCAGAAGATTCAGATCATAAACAGTAAATATCCTGAGTAAATCTAAGGTAGAGTATAATTAGATAAAACAGTCCATAATAGGTTAAAGGGAGCATGTGTGAGTTTAACTCCAATTTACAATGTTGTTCTGTAAGAAACCCCATTCTTATTTCAGAGAGCTGACCTGCTAAGAAACCTTAGGGACAGTAATGATCCAGCCAGTTCTGTCTCTTAGGATTTAAAGAAGAGATATTTAGAAATCATTTAGTTTGCTATCAAAGAATTTTAAGGATATACAGTGCCATAAAGTGCAAGAGGGAACCATTCATCACCCAAGGTATCACACAGCTTCCTAGCCTCCCCAGTTCTTGGATGCACAGCAGGCTTCCTAAGAAGCCAGGTTGATTGCCAAACCTTACTAAGGATGGTGGGTGAGGGAGTTTGGATAGACTGCCCTTTCCTTGTGCTCCCTGCATTTACATTTCACAAAGGAGGAAGTTCTTGGGTTGAGCTGGTGCCATTGGTGTGGAACATCTCCACTGGGCTGATTCTTCTCTAGTACCTCTGAGGCTGCTTGGCTCTGACACAAATGAATGACATCAAGTATGACGCTGTATTCTCCAAAGTAGTTGTGAGGATCAATGAGGTAGCATCTGTGAATGTACTTGATTGTGTTCATAAAAGCCATGCCTTAATTTTGCTGAGGGTGGCTACCTATATTTCTTAGGGCTTCCCTCCTGAACCTTACAATTCATCTGTTAGCAGCAAATGTTGGACCTCTGTTCAGCAACCTCAGTTCTTGAGTTCAGCTAAGAAAGAATTTAGAACCTAGAACTCTAACACAAGAAAAAGGTTATTTAGGAAAAAGACACAGATGTGGAAGAAGTGAGCTAGATGAGCTGTGTGGACCCAGGAAACAAATTCTAGAGGAAAAAGAAGGGCTCTTGCAGCTTAGGAGAAAGAAAGCAAGGATAACATGCCTAAGGCAAGAGGGAGAAAGGTGCAGTGTGGGGAGAGAGAGAGAGAGAGAGAGAGAGAGAGAGAGAGAGAGAGAGAGAGAGAGAGAGAGAGAGAGAGAGAGAGAAATGGGTCCTTTGTCCTAAGAGTTTTTATCTGTGTTCCAAAGGTAAATATTTTTAGGGAAGATCTCAGAGGAGGATCTCAATATAATATTCATCAGCTTCCCAGGTGTGACCTTTCAGAGTGGTGCTCTCTGCTGAATGGTCAGAGCTAGGGTGGTTGGGTTTCATTAGTCAATTGCAACTGATCCTGATGTAAACCATGACGTTGGTTTGTCTAGTTTTGCTGCTTTTCTAGGCCTGGAGCTAAAACACTACCGAGCCCTAAATGCCACCTCCAGTTTGAGCAACTCTGTCTTCATAGTCAAAAGACCCAAGGCTTTGTTCGTAAGATTATTTGATGTAGGTCAGAACCTCACTATCCTGAGGTCTTAATGCTTAAAGGAATGGTTGTGCAGAGATTGTATGGGTGTTGTATGAGGCTATTCTCTGGCTCCCTCGTTCCACTTCTCAGGAGGTCTACCACATGACTAGTGATATGAAAGTTCAGGGGTTCTACATCACATAAGTAGTGACATGCTAAGGGGAGGAAAGGTTACCATGAGATTAAGGTCCTAGCCTATTAATACTTGTTTTCTCTAGTTTTGCCCATTGCAAGTACCCAGGACTTTCTGCCCTGGTGTCATTTTGTAACTGGCCTATCATTCCTGTTCTGCTCATACCTAATTGCCTACACATTAAAATTGTTCTCATGTCTTAAATATCCCAGATGACTCTCATTTTCATAAAATTACAAATGGTATTTTTGCTGCTTTTTTGACTAGCCACTTCTGCACAGGAATGTACACATAGCCTCACCTTCCACTGGAATTCTGCATTATTTGTGACTCTCCAAAGTTACTCCCTTCAGAACCTCTCCTGACTCTCCATTTTACATGGCCCTGCTGTGACTTTCAGGTCCCATATACCAGCTTAGGGCCTGTGTAGCTGTTCAGCCTTCCTTCTCACAAGGGTTCCCTCTTCCTAAAAGAAGGATTGCTATATTTACAAAATAAAAATTTAGGACACCCAGTTAAGTTTGAATGTCATTTAAACAATAAATATTTTAGTAGACAATTGCCAATTACTAGATAATTTATTTGTCATTGACAAGAAATTTAAATTTACCTGGATATTCTCTATTTTATCTGGCAACTCAACCTGAAATGTGGATTCACCTTCCAAGGATCTGGTTGTCACATTGCTGGAGATGGAATTTCACTTATATACCTTAAAACTTCAAGCTGAAAGTCTTGATGAAAACAATCAAAATCTAGTTCTTCCTGAATTTGCCATTACACCGCTGTTGATGACAAAATCAGAGGCCTGGAATTGCCACCTACTGAAGTCTCTCCAAACCAGCAGATAGAGCTGCAGCTCATTTCTGAAATACAGTCACTCATACTTTTGCAATGGACTTCTGAGGCCATGCTGGTTCAGGTGTAAGCAGAGAAACCCCTCTCTTAGTGCTAAGCTCAGCTAAATATGCTCCATGGCAAAAATGCTTTGAAGACACTTCCCAGATACGAAGCCAGCACTAGAAGGCCAGGTGGAGACAAGCTGCTATAAATGGCACCTTGGGGACCCCAAACCACCATGTGTCTTCAGACTAGACAACAGACTTGCAAGTTTTATCTCCAAGGCAGTTTTATCACAAATGCCATTGCCTTTTCCCACTACCTGGCCTTGGTGAGGAACATCTTGACAGGTTTAAACCTTAACTCAAATTTAATTAAATTTGAATTTCAGGAGCAGTGTTTCAGTGTTACAAAATCATTCCTCACTAAAAGACAAACTGTTCTTCAAATTTCTCACTTTCTTTCCAACATGCTAAAGGTTTGCATAGTAATAGTTTTCTTTTAAATTCTGTGTCAATGGATCCTACTTCAGATATTTGTCAAATGAATAAATAGAATGGGGAAGATTCATATATTGAAGATTTGCTATGAGGCAGTGTGCTAAGTACTTTGTATTTTTACCTCATTTAAATGTCACAGAAGCACTACTGAGTCAGAGATAATATTTACATTTTAGAGAAAGAAACTGAGGCTCAAAGAGGTTAAGTAAATAGTCCAAATGTACATAGGTAGTATAAGAGTTGGAATTCTTGTTTAGTATTGTAGGAGGAGCACATTTCCTCCACATCATTGATTTTGGAAGCACAAAGCTATATGACTTGCTTTGCCCCAAAAAGGATTCACATATGACACAGAAACAGTCCTTAGGTATGCTCATATGATCTGGCCTGGCTCTGGTGTTCTGTTGACATGCCAAACAAATGTGTGGCAAAACTCAACTCAGGATGCCCTGAACTTTCCAACAAGGTCTCAACTTTTGGAGTTCTGTGTTTGTCTCTATATTGGCTAACTTTAACAGAAATCCTGCTATCAGTTTAATCAGAATATCACCGTACCCCTGAGGTTTGCTCGTAGTAACGGTCCATCCACTGACCCCCTCACATTGCTCCTTGGTTATAAATTCCCACTTTTTTGGTTGTATTCAGAGTTGAGTCCAATCCCTCTTCCCCATGTGAGACTCCATTGCAGTGGTCCCTACACCTATCACAATGGCCTCCCTTGGAGAAAGTCTATCTTACCATCTTCAACAAGTGTCACACATAATATTTTTCTTTAACACAAATCCCTGATGACTGATGGTACAAAGAGGACCAGATATATGAAACTGACTAAACTCAACCCCCACCTTGTTGACTTGCAGCTTAAAGCAGGGCTACCCAGCTGAACACAGTCTAGGTGAGCTGTTCTGCAATTGACTTTAAGAACTGTAGGCCACTGATATTCTGATATATTTTCTGAGCAGCAAAATCTGATTATTGTAGCTAGAAGATGACATTTTTAAGATCTCTACCTAAAATATTTCAATCCATGAACTTGAACACTTGAGCTCACACCTAGAGCATCGCAGGTTCCACCTGTCAGTTAGAGAGCAGTAAGTCTGCGGGCTGTAGATTTCAGAGAGGCCAGAAACCTGCTGAGAGAGTGAGGGCCTCTAGGGAAGTCTTAAAACCTATCTTTGGAATAGGAAAGAAGATTGCCAATGTTTATTTCCATGGAAAAATCAAATTCCCTCCCCCCTTCTTCTTTTGACTCTTTTACCCATTTTTTTCAGTTTGATTCATTTCTATTAACCTATATTCAAGTGAACAAATTATTTCCTCTGCTATCACCATTCTGCTGATAGGCCTATTGAAAAAATATAGAGTAACAAGTAAAGTTTTCATGATGAAATTTTCCATCTGCTTATATATCTTCTTTGTCACCTACATTTTTTTAGTGCATTTATCTCACTTTTAAACTTTTTGCCTAATTGTTAGTTACAATATCTCCCATCTCTGAGTCTAGTTTTGTTCACTGTTTTATCTTTTAATAATGTGATTTTTTTCTGTGTTTCATATTTTTTATTGAATGCAAAAACACTGTATATAAAAGAACAAGAGAGATTTAAGTGAACTACACTTATATCTGAAAATGGGTATGTCTCTTCTGAAAGGCCTTCAGAATTGGGTGTTTGGTCAGTTTAGTCTATAACTGAACTGTGTTTAACTTTGTTGTTGTGGCCATTGCTATGATTACTTTCAGTGTAACACAGTTTTCAAATTCCTCCAGTAGCCACTACTTCATATTTACTTTGAGGCCTACATTTCTGCAGGATTTCCTCAGTAATCCTGTTACACCCTCAGCAGGTCCTATGTACCTGCTCCAAAGAAGTTTTCTTTCTGATATTGCCGTGTGCACACCAGTTGGTCTCTGTTGCTCATACCAGGCTTGTGGTAGGGCATGGAGTTCCTCAGATATCCTACTTCAGCCTTTGTCGAAGTACATTAGTGCACCTGAATTTCACAGGTGGGGCTTTGTCAGCAATTCTATTCCTCCCCCAATGACAAATATTTTTCATGCAGCATCCTGTCCTCCAAATCTCTACCCTATGGCAGGTAAATGGTGCCTTGTATAAAGCAGCAGATGGCTTTTGTCTAGCGTTTGTGCAGCATGAAGGGGATAGGTTTCTATCCCTCCTCCAGTGGCATTCTATGTTTTTCCAGTGCCAAGGTGGAGCCAGGTAATCAGTTTTATTGTCTTTCACAGTGGCACAAACTTTGGTCTTACGTTCAAAGGAAGGTTGTGACTGGGATGTGGAATGGTTCTTGCCCTCTCATAGTGAAATATAACTTTTGATTCATATCAGTAGAAAGTGTGTGGCAAAGGTGGTTTTCCTGCCTGTACACAAGTGGCAGGTGATCACTGTCTCGCACCCTCTGAGGACCTAAGGCACAGATAGCTTCCTCAGGTGTTTTGACTCTCATACCTTGGCAGGCCCTGTATGCCTGAGAAACAGGGGTCCTAGAGGGAAACCACTAGAGGCCTATGGAAGAAGGTATCAGGGGGCAGAGGATCCATTGGATGGACTCTCTGTTATAAGGGACAACAGGAAGCATACAGCAGATGGATTTGGTATCCAAGAGGTCAGAGAGAAGGAGCCATGACAGAGTGGACATGACCTAGAATGAGATAATCATTAGGGTTACACTCCAGGTGGCAGGCCCAGGTTCAAGCAGAAAACAAAAACCAGTTTGGGTTTTCCCTACTCTGGGCCACATGTCAAGGTCAGGCACTGGAGAGACCTTATCAAGTATCTGAGCTGAGATAATCCATGTCTAGAAAAGGATTTTGGATATGGAAGATGGAGGCAAGGTATCTACTCTTGAGGTAGCGATGATTTGTGTGGGATGCTAGCTGTACCACTTGTTGGCTTTGTGAGTTTCAGCAAGTTATGTAACCACTCTAGGTTTTGTTGTCACCATCTCAAAAATGGGAATAAATGTCATAACAGTACCTTGCAACATTTAGGGTTGCATGAAAACTCAAGGAGCAAATAAGCATTTAAAAGTGTTTGGTATATAGTCAGAGATCAATAACTGTTGGCATAATTGGATTGATTCTGGATCCAGGATTTTTAAGACAGAGTTGAGGGGAATACCTGAAGTTTCCATTTGTTCATCTCTGCTCACCAGGGTAGAAAGCAGAAGGGATGGAGAACAGGAGCTATAGCTGAGAATCAGGAACATGATGAGATGGAGAGTATCTGGAATGGACTGTTAGGTAAGAAAGGCAGTTGGGTGGGAAGTCAGGCTGAGCTGAGAAGAGAGAGTCTTCATCCATGCCTGAATCATAAGGAAGAACACTATAGAGTTTAAATGTCTCTGCACACACACATTCCCCAGTCCTATTCCAAAATCATTCACCTCACTCATTCTCGAATAAATATCCAGTGTGGGTCTCACAAAGTATGGGTCTCCAGTGTCTGGACAAAGTGTCAAACACTCTGCTAGATACTGTCGACCAAGACAACCATCATGTCTACTTTGTGGCACTTAGGATCCACTGAGAGAAAAGGCAGAATACTGGCATTGAATTGGAGTTAGCCAAAGGAGTGAGCATGTGGTGGGGAAGCTCAAAGGGCCTGGAGAAGTGTATGAAACAAGAAAAGGAAACAGCATGTGCAAAGGACCAGGATGTGAGGGAACATGGCACCTTAAAGAGGCAGGGTTAGTAGGACCAGAAGAAGAAGAACTGGATATGGGGATGCTCCAAAACAGTAAGTACCCACTATTTTCAGTTACTAAGGAGGAAACTGAGGCTTAAAGGTTACATGACTGTCAAGGTTGATCATCCAGTAAACAACAAGTAAACCTAGGACAGTAAACCTAGGTGTAACATACTGGGAAATCCTCATTCCTACTCACAACTGCCTGGACCTGCTCTGGTGTCCCCAAGGTAAGCAGTCACTGTCAGCCTCCTTGAATGGGCACAGGACAGGGGTGTTCCCCAGCTGCCCACACATTATTCTTCCTGCCCCATGGGTTGATCTGGGTGGGAGACTGAGCCACATGGGGAGTCTCTGCTTGGCGGGCTCTTGCTGAGGGCTTTTACTTCCCTCTTGGAAAGTGCAATATTGAAAATCAATGGGGAGAAAGTGTCTGAGAGGAAAACTAAATCAAATACCATGGTATGGAGAAGTTAATCATCTGAAATTAACCTCATAACGTCTAGTATCAAACTGATCTATAAAGAAAATCAATGCGAGCAAATGAAGCCCCAAAGCCTTTCGCCCCCACCCTGGCTGCCCTGTGCCTGGAGAGCAGTGACTGTGTACTCCTACCTGGAAACCATCCCACAGCACTTCATATATTTAGCTACAGGCTTTCAATGGGTAGTTTTCATTTCATGTATGTTTCTGTTTCTGTATTTGCTTAACTGCCATTCTTAGAGCCTTAAATAAGATGCACTTAGCTGAAAATTGTCCTTCACTGAGGAGACATGCTGTTCCCACTGAGACAGATAATCCAGCATTATGCATGTTTTAGCTCACAGAAAAGCAAGATGCTCATCAGAGACACAGCTATTTTTTGTGTCCAGAGCAGCTGGAGTGATTTCTGGGCAAGAGGGTACCTGAACAACAGAATGGGCAGGAAAAAGAGGCATCTCTAGGTGAACCCAGGAAGGCCTTTTGGTCACATCAGATGAGAGGGAGTTGGGTACATTACCTCATTGTTTGGCAGAATGAAGGAAGATGCCAGAAGTAGCTGGGATAGTGACCAGACACCTGAACCCAGCCTCTGCAACCTTTTTTAAATCTGTGAAACAGGAATGGTTTTTCTAGGTAAAAGTATTGTTGGGGAGTTGTTTGCTGCCTGTCCTACTCACTGGGTGTATAAGCCTCATGAAAGTAGAGGCCTTGTCTGTTGTGCTTTCCACTAAACTTCTAGAGTCCAGACTGACACCTAGCACATAGCAGGCATTCTCTACTTTTGGATGATTTAATGAAAAGAAACAGTTCAGCAGAGGTCAATACCTGCTTTCCAGTAAAAGTTCATATGTAATAAATGGTAGTAAGATGATATTGATGATAATAATATTAATAATAACTTTTATTAGTGGTTTATGGTATACATTAAGTATATAGTATACATCATTGACTGGCATGTATTTTCTTACTAGATCTTCATGACAATATCTTTTGCTCTGATGATTATCATCCCTACTTTATAGACCAGGAGGTGAGGCTCTGAGGGGCTCATCCGTGGGTGCAAGTTTACAGAACTGGTGGTAGAGCAAGATTCCTATTTAGATAAGACTAAGTTCTTAACCTCTGTGCTCTGCAAATGATAGTGATGACAATGGTGATGATATTGAGATGTTGGTGATGGTGATGATAATGACAGTGATGATGGTGATAGAAGTGGTGATGATCATAGTGCTGAAAACGAAAGAGAAAAAGGAAGGCATAAACTTACTCCTAAGGCTGATCCTGTCGAAGTAGTTGGGAAACATGATGTCTAGTGTCCAAACTCGAGTGTGATTTCTGGCCATAGTTGATGTCTCACAAGGAACAAAGTGCAGACAAGTCACAGCAGTAAAGACTCAAGAGATCATCAGACTGCTCCAGTTAGTTCCTCTGTCTGTTTCAGGATTCCAGACTGTGAGGAGGGTTCAGGGCTCAGAAAGCTGCTCCCTAAAGGAAGAACATAATGAGACCTGGGCAGCATGTCAGAACCCCAGCCAAGTGAACCACAGTCTGTGACTTGGCCACAGACTCAGTGGACAGTTGGAAGCCAAATGGAGAAAACAAGGCAGCTATTCAAACATAGGAGGACTAACTTCAATGAGTGAAAGATTCTAGAAAATCCACAACTGAATAGAACTGTATATGTTTATGGTTTCCCCATCCTCATCCCAACTATACTTTACTTATCCAACATACATTTATAACATACCATACGTTAATGCTAGTCTTCAGCAAGGATGAAATGACCTAGTTCATGTCCTCATGGACCTCACCTTCCAGTGAATGCAATGGACAACAGCCAAATAAACAAACAAGTGAACAAGGCAATAGCAGGCTGTAGTAAAGGTTATGGAGTAATTAGACGATGTCATGTGCAAGAGCAAGTTGGGGGCCCTGATGTTAGGGCCATAAGCAAAGATGTCTTTGAGGGGCTGAGAATCTGAGCTGCACCCTGGCACTCCAGACACCAGGTCCAGAGAATTAAGACTAATTCCAGGTGTTTCTGCCTGGTAATGCACTACTGTTAGATGCCCCCATGGCCCAAGCCAGGGCAGTCCTTGGGAGGTCAGGGATGTCAGTGTCCTCTGGGGGAAGAGACTGAGGAAAGTAGGGGGATGGGGTGCATAGACCCATGTGCTGCACACTTCAGGTTTGTTAACAAATCACCCCAAGTGCCCCAGCAGTCCTAGGAGGTAGGCACCACTACTCTTTTGTGTCTGAGGTCACACATCTTAGATAGAACTCAAAACCAAATGATTCCCACACCAATTTTGTGCCCATTATATGGTGGGAAATATATAACTTCTCTGGCTCATCAAGGGGACTTATATTCTCAGAATTTTGTGATTTTACACCCTCATAGACAAGGGGGTTTTTAGAGCCTCACATTTAAGGAAAAACTCATGTTGGAAGTATGAATCCAATGGAATTTTTTATGACTGTCTCAGAGAAGGAATAAAGGGCTATACATAATAGCCAAGACATCTGTGAGGTTCTGGAAACTTTTTCAAAGCTCCATCTTTGCAAAGTTATTTCTCCTTTGTGGTATAACACCTAGATCACAGTAAAATCTTTCTGGAGAAAGGGTGTTTGGGCTTTTCTGTGGGGGCTGGGGGGTAGTGTGGGAGTGGGACCCAGCCAAGGTCTTGCTTTTCATTAGGCTGAGGGCATGTCCCCAAGAAGGAGAAGGCTCCCCAGAAAGGCCTGGGGTCTATGTCATGAGGAGGAAACTCAGCGACAGTAAATTGCCTAAAATAAATAAAATAGGGAGGGAGGGGAAGCAGGCAAAGGCTGGGGGTCTGTAAGAGAATAATAGGAAGAACTGGAGCCAGCCACACCTGAGAATTATCCTGTAATCAAACAGGCTGATACATGAGCACATATTCAGTGTTCTCACAAATTCCTGCTCATGGCATCCAACTCCTGGGGTGGGCGTTACACAGTCTAGCAGAGAAGCTGCTGGTCCTGTTGAGCAAGCTGCCTGCTAGGGAGACTGGCTTCTCAGAAGATGCTGGGGTGTGGGATCATCAAATGTGAAAGAGTAGTGGTGCTTACCTCCTAGGATTGCCAGGGCACTTGGGGTGATTCATTAACAAACCTGAAGTGTGCAGCACAAGGGTCTATGCACCTTATCCTCCTACTTTCCTCGGTCTCTTACTCCAGGGGACACTGACATCCCTGACCTCCCAAGGACTGCCCTGACTTGGGCCATGGGAACATCTGACAACTTCCAATTACTAACCAGGAACCCCCAGAATTAGTATTAATTCTCTGGAGTACCAGGCCGCAGCTCAGATTCTCAGCCCCTCAAAGACATCTTTGCCTATGGCCCTACCTACAGTGCTTCCCACTTGTTCTTCCACAAGACCTTGTCTAATTACTCCATAACTTCACCACAATCTGGTATTGCCTTGCCCTTTGTTCATTTACTTGTCCATTGTCCGTTGCATCCCCTGGAATGAGGTCCATGAGGTCCACCTGTAATATTCTCCATCCTAATCCTTCCATGGCTGGGCCCCTCTCATCATTCAAATCTGTCTAAATGTCACTTCTTGTGTGCCTTCCTTGGTCATCATATTTTAAGGCACCAACCAATCACTGCCAGCGTATAGCTCCATTTTACTTCTGTGCAGAGCACTCCTCATTACCTGGAATGTCCTGAGGATATTTGCTTTTTGCTCTGTTTGTTTTTAGTCTATCTTTATGCACCAGAATGTTACTTCTATGCAAATAAGGCCTTTACTGTACCAAAGTACCTAGAATATGGGCCAACACATAGTAAGTATTTAACAAACAGTTGCAGAATGAATGGATGAACTCAACAGAGTATAATACAGCTGCTCAGTGATAGACTCACTTACATGTGGAACTAAAACATTGTTGTCACTCAATTTCCTGCAAGCTTTGCTTCACTCCATAAGAAGGATCCCCCAAGGAGACTTGATATTGGGAGCCCGTAGGTAAACCATGTGACTTGACCATGGTTTCAGTCTCTAGGTGAGCTGACCAATGAAGCCTCTCCCACAGGAGTGACCACAGACTTAGGAAGACAGAGGAAATTTGGAAATCAGGAGTAAATCGGATATTCAGAAAAAAAACACCTAACTTTTATACAGTGCTTAGTCTTCCAAGTGGTTTATAGGTATCACTGTCATTGATTCTTTTAATGACTACTTTCACTATCCCATTTTCTACAGAGAAGGAAATCCAGTCACAGTAAGGTTAAGTGACTGGCCTAAGGCAACACGGCTGAGAAATGATGGCAGTAGGCTTGGAACTCAGGCCCACGGCTCCAGAGTTATTCTCTGAACCCCAGTCCACCCTTTCAGAGTGAGCTTGGTAAATGAAGGCTGGCACAGAAGGCAGGTGAGTTAACATGTTCAGCATGAACAGTGACATCAGCAAAAGGGCAGAGTTGGCAGCGGCAAGCTCTACTCTCCTACACAAGCATCAAAAACCAAGCAGAAGCTGTTTGAACCAGCTTTGTCAGAATGCTGGGAAACCATAAAAAATTTATAGCAACCAAGCAAATGTTGAATTAATAATAAGTCGATTTAAAAATGGTAGAAATATTTGGGGCATTTTTCTTTGCTCTTGTCCCACTCAAATAATGGTGCCTTGGCCCTACAAATGTATGCGAGGCACCTGCACACACCAATACCCCAATGTTCAAAGTGGGAGCAAAAGGAAAATCACTATAATAGGAGCAGTGGTTGGTGGTAGTTTACCTGCCAGCCCAGTTCCTTACCCCTTAAGTTTCTTCTTCTTCTCAAGGACCAAGGTGGTCACCACTGCTCCACACCCCCAGGGAGTCCTCTTTCTCCTCTTTTCACTCAGGCCTAAACACAGGCATGGATCTTTCCCTGCAGAGCAGTCAGGATCAGGTTTACCTACATTATTGACCTTATGTGTACTTTCTTCTTACCAATGGGTAAACTGAGGCTCAAAGAACTTAAGTAACTTTTTCATGGTCCCATACCTACTAAGTGATGAATCCAGAATTGAAACACGAGTCTGTCTGACTTTAAAGTTAATGTTCTTTGCAACAAACTCAGTGGCTCTCTTGTAAACATTGAGTAGTGGTGCTTTGTGCAAATGTACTGTGCCTGACTACAAGTTGGGTGTTTTCCAAGAATACTGAAGCCTGTTTAAGAGGAGAACATATTATGTATGTAAGTGTGAGGCAGTGAGTGTTTCCAGAGCAGCATTCTTACTCCCCTTCATTTATTCTTATTTCTCCCTGTGATGATTAAAAAAAAATATTAAACTTTTACAGATAAAATTTTCTAACAAGTTCCTACAAAATATGATTTGCCAAACAACAGCAACACCAGTAATTCCCAGGTTGTATGCACATGGCCTGGCTTTCCTGTGAGCTGTCCAGGATTCTGCACCAGACAGTCAAACCACTGATCCAACACTCTGACTCAGGACAAGTTTCTGAAATATTCAGAACCTTGGCCATCTTATCTCATTCATTCACCAAATACTGTCCAGTACCAGCCTGCTGTACTCAACTTTGATTAAGTGCTACCAGCTCCTGGGGCTGCATGTGGGGAATAGAGAAAAAGGGGTGTGAAGTTGGATGCAGGGGAGAATGGAGAGCATGAAACAGCACTCGCTACCCTGATTCTGATATGAACCTTAACCAGGCACACTGCCTTTATTGACTGCTTGCTCACCAGCAACAGAACAGGTGGAAGTGCCCCAGGATGACCATGGAGCAGATGGGTAAACCATCATCTCTGATTCGGACTCCCTGGGGCCAAATCCTGGTGTTACTACATGAGTTCTCTGATCCTGGGCCAGTCATATCACTTCTCTGGACTTCATTTTGTACTCTAAAATAAAGGTGCTGATAATCATAGTTCCTATCTCAAAGACCTGTTTTGGAAAAAACAAACTAAATGAGTTAATTCATAAAAACCATTTAAACTGTGTGTTTATAGTTGACTCTTTTTCAGGTCCTGCCTAGGACTGTACATTCACTGTCCTATTTAATTTTATGATAACCACATTAAGTAGAGTTTTCACATTTTATATAGGAGGAAGATGAGTCCAAGTGGTGAAATGAGGGCTGCTGAGTTGAGGGAACTAATCTTTTCAAAGTCACAGAATCAGTAGGTGTGAAAACTGAGATTCAGACCCTTTTACATCTGCCTCCAAAACCTTAGTTCTTTGCCACACACCTGATAACTGTTTTTTAAAAAAATGGGTGATTTCTATGGTGACTTATGGTAATCACTGCTTTCCATTGAACTGTTCACTTCCTCTTGTAACCCAATCAAGGACATTGCCCTTGAACAATATCAATTGCCCAGACTACCATTTGTAAAATTTACTTTGTTCCCTATTTGTTCATCTTCAGTTTGCTGGCATCACACCAGGTCCTCACAAGGCACACAGTACAGTGACTATTATCAGAGAAACTAATAGTTATAGATGCTTCAAAGTCTTTCTCAAACTCCCCCTCTTTCCATCCTTTATGTCCTGGGCATCCTATCTCTTAAATATTCCCTTTTATCATCCCCTCTTTCTTCCAAGCCTTTATTGTCTCTCACCTGTACCTCAACAGTGGGCCCTGACTCGTGTCCTCACCTCCAGGTTCTCACCCCTCCATTCAACAATCACACCAGCTTTCACATAAATTTCAAAGATAGAGTTGTGACTGTTATTCCTCTGCTTAACATTCAGTTCTGCCTTGCCATCACCTCTGATGATCATATCCCTTTAATATCTCTCCTATAAGATATTCCTTGGGATCTGGCCTGTCCTTTTTCCAAAAACATCTCTTCCCATATCTGCAGAGGGGCTCAAAACACTAGCTACCAAATAGGCCCTGGGATCTCTAACTTTTATACATTAAAATGGGCAATTCCTTCTGCTTTGAACAGACAATCTAATCCTATGTCTTCATCCAGTTCACTTCTTGAAACTCTAAATGCTCAGCTGAAGGTTCACCTCCTCCAGGATGTCTTCCCTGATTATATTGATTTAGGTATTCTGCCTTTGCTCCCCCACAGTACTCTAAACAATTTTTATCCCTTTGCTTATCCATCCTGTTATGATTTACAACATTTTAAGCAAATATTTACTATCTTACCTTCCTACTGTGTGTTGGAGGGGGAGGGATATAGGTTCCTGCTTCATTGAGGCTGGACTTGGCCATGTGACCTTCTGTCGCCAATGGGATGTTAGCAGGCACTAAGCAAGCAGAGACTTACATGTATGCATGGTTGGTCTTGCATTCTGGTTCTCCTATCATACATTAAGGGAAGAGAATGCCTGGATAATTGCTGACCCTTCAGACTGGCTCCAAAATGAACACAGAGGACAGACATCAATAAAAAAACTCCAGCCTGGAGTCAAACAAAGTTAATGGGCAACCTAAAGTGTGGATCACCAACTGAGCCCAACATTGACCAGCCTGCAAGCATGAGACCGGATACTTGTTGTTGTAAGCCAGTGGTTTATTACACAGCATCTGTGGCAATAGATAATAGACAACAAATATTTGTCACTTGTTTCCCCCTCTTTGAAGCTCTGAGCAACAAAGGAAGATACTATCCCTTACATATAAATCTACAGCCCCCACATCCAACATATGATCTGCACATAGAAAATGCCTAATGCATGTTTGAACAAAGAAAGCTAGAAGAAAGGAAAAAGTGAAAAAGGAAGGAGTGAGAGAGAGAAAGAGGAAGGAAGATGGAAGAAAGGAAAGAATGATGATATTCTCAGTAAAGCGTGAAAAGCTTCCTTAAAACTACCTTTTTATTGGCATATGAATTTATTGATTTAGGTTCATACCAAGGAAACTGTCAGAAAAAATTCAGAAAGAAAGAAATGAAATGAAAAGTTATCAAAATGACCATTTATCAACCCAAGTTCATTTCAGAAAGAATGGAAATAAGACACTTGACCATCTTTGAGACATTCCAACTTGTACAAAGATAGAATTACTTATGGTGGCTGGATATTGACTGAGACAATGACATCTCCTGAAGGAGATGAAGAGGGTGAAGCCATTAGGGAAGCCTGGATGAGAGCCATGGAGTGGGAACTCCCCTGGGGCCACAGCAGCAACCACTATGGCCATGGCCTCCTGCTCCCTCTTACCACCCATCATCGTCATCAGTGGACTTCACCCACTGGTGATTTGGCATGAACTATCTTCCCTAAGCCTTCCCATTAGTAGAAATAATTTTTACTTTTTGTTTTCATCTTTTTTGACACCTCAGAGAACACCAAGAGGAGTTCAGTTTTCAGATCCAAATGTTTTTCCATTCCCAGAGCCATACTTTCTCCAAGCAGGAAGATG
>PVKM010019821.1:0-23891 GCA_004027735.1 Carollia perspicillata | reverse complement strand
GTATGTTGGTCACTAGTTTGTTTATTCATTTACATTTGGCTTTATTCTAAAAATGCTTCGAGGTGGCAATGTCCATTGTGCTTTGTGCCTTGATTGTATTTAGTCAGTTATTAAATGCACAAGTGATCATTTCAAAGCACAATTGGATGAATGCAGGAGTTCAGACTTACAACTATAACTAGGAACATAAGCCAGAAAGCTTTTGCATTAAGTTAGCAATAGGTCTGCAGCAGTTTCTGTGGCAGATGAAGGCTAGATAGTTGTAATTTAAAGTGATCAACAGTGTGCTGTGCTCTAAAGAACAATGAAGGCCCAGTGAGGCTGATGTACCCAACTACCCTGCTCTTGGAAACCTCCAGAAGTATACATTATAATCCTGAAACTCAGAGAATTTTAGCCCAAACTGGTGCCTCTTGTACAAGAAAAACTATAGCATACAAGGAGGGACCCATCAAAAAACCCTGGAATTATCTTTTGGAGGGAAGACACCTTGCAGTACAGGCTTCTTTGGCTAGGTGAGTGTTGTAGGAACCCACCTGTATCAGTGTATCAGCTGGCATTGCTGTGAGGGGCTGTGTTGAGCTTCAGTGAATTTTTTAAACACTTTTTCTATGTGTTTGCCTATATCATGATGGGTGATTTATGAGTGCACCTGCCTACAACCTGCTGAGTGTTCAGCAGTGTTTGATCAAAACAGTATGACCCCTTGACCACTGCACCCCCACTCTCCCTAGTCACATGATCTAGCCTCAAGCAACTTTGTTTTTTGTTTCCCTGATGGAAAACCATCCTCAAAGGGAAACATTTTGCTGATGTGGAAAAGATGAAACAAAAAAAAATGGCAGAAGCACTAAAAGGCATCAAAATCAATGAGTTCAAAAGCTGTTTTGACAGTGGAAAAAAAAAGTCTCGATAGGTGTATTGAATCAAATGGAGAGTGCTTTGAAGGTGACTAAAGTTCAAACAAACATGTAAGAATAAATACACAATTTTTTAAATAAATGAATTCTGGGTTTTCTGGATTCCCCCTTCTTAGAGTAACTGGGATAATCACTAGAGATTGAACAAGATGTTTATATAATTACTGTTACTTTTTTTCAATCTAATTTTAATCTTGAACTAATTTGGGCTCCCTCTCCAAAGTTAAAGAACAAAATAATTATTGTGGCAGAGTTATAAAATGGTTAAAATTAAAGTCTCTGTCTTTAAAAAGATGGGTTTGAGGACTTCTACAATCATGGTCTAGCTTGTTCTATGGACTTGGACAAGTCCCTTAATCTCTCAGTGCCTCGGTTTCCACATTTGAAAATGAAGTAATAATTCCTGTTTTATCACCTTGTTGTATCAAATGAAGTAACACAAAAAATGCTTAGCACATTATAAAAGTTCATTCATGTTGTTCATTATTACTGCATACCTGGTACTGTTTTTGGCCTTACAGATGCCAAAATGCCTTAGTTTATTCAGACTACTATAACAAAATACCATAAACTATGTGGTTTATTAACAACATACATTTATTTTTTACAGTGCTGGAGGATGGAAAGCCCAAGATTAGCAAATTTAGTGATATTTGGTTCATAGATGGCCATCATCTCACTGTGTTCTCACATTGAAGAACAGGTGATGGAGCTTTCTGGAATCTCTTATAAAAGGGCACTAATCCCATTCATGAGTGCTCCACCCTCATGACCTAATCACGTTTCAAAGGTCCTCCTCCACATACCATTACATTAGTGATTTAGTTTATAGCACAGGATGATTAAATACAGTCTGCCCTCAAGGAGCTTGTATTAGTCTGGGTTCCCCAGAGAAACAGAATTAGGGAGATAGAAAATATAAATTTTATTATTCAAAATTTCCAACTAATATGGTTAGAATAAAGTTCTTTGCTTAAAATAATAAAGCTTCATCTAACTGGAAAACTTAGCTACTTACAAAAACTTCCATGAGGATTTAGAATAATATTTGGTTTTAATAATTGCTAAAACATGCAAATAGGTGAGTGTCTTCTAAGGTTCCCATGAGACAAAATATAGACTTTGTGTGTTCATTGACTAATGATATATGGTATAGTAAATCTGGTGAGAAAGTTAAAAAGTTAATGGTTTACATTTCTATGAGGTAAAAAATATAGTCCAATATCACAAGTAGCTTGAACATTGGTCAACACATGTTGCAATGAAAGCTATAACTAATTTCCTTAGTGGTGGTGATGGAAACTAACTATGAACAGAGATTTACTTACATCAATATGTGTAGACAAGCAGACTTGGTGACTGAGCAATGTTATGTAGCTAGGGGAATTTCATTTAGGTTAAGTACTTTGTCAAGAAGGATGTTGCCTGCAAAGATAATAAGCCATTAGGATAAAGTCATTTCCAATTAATCTAATATCTGAGCTTCATTGAGCAAAAGCTAAAGAAATACCTTAGCAGCAGAAGGACTGATGATCACCGTAAAGAACCTTGGGGTCAAAAATCAAACAAGATCAATTTATCAAGTAAGGCTGGATGACATGGAGGGGGTGGGGTGCAGACACACCCGCATTGTCTTGTGTAATCAGTATGTCTATTTTGCCTGTATTATCAATAGAATGATGACAATAAATTTAGTCACAAAACTGGGCATTGTTCTTTGTCTCCATTTTCTTTCCCTTTTTTTTCATTTGTTTTCTTTTATATCCAACCAACCAGCTTGTGTTAATGGACTTTTCTTAAAATTGATTTGAGTCAGGCAGTATGAAAGTGATTGAATTAGTCACTCACAAAGAAAGAGCCTGAGAGATTTTTTAAAAAGCTTAAGAAACAATCTATTAACAGCAATTTTCAACCAATGTGCCACATCAGGTTCACTGGTGTGCCATGAGAACTTTTAAGACATTCAATACCAGACTATTTAGTCAGGGGCAGTGACCTCTTTTCCCTTGGATTGTTAAATTTAAAAAATGACAACATGCAATACAACAACAGCCATCCAGTGTGAATAAATCAAAATTACACCTATTTTTTGTCAGATAAGCAAGAAATGTGTTTTTTTGCCATGTTGCAGAATTTTAGTGATCAGTTCATGTGTGCCATGAAATAAAAAAAGAGATGGAAAATCACTGCTTCTTCACATAAATAGTATGGAACAAGCCATCAGAGAGCCTCAAAATCTCAAGAGCTACTGGGGTGAAGAAAAGGGAACATATCAACAGGGGAAAGGTAAGTGCTGCTGGTTCTTCTGGCCTGTTGTGGCTTTCCTGCCTGGCCTGGTGTCTAGGCACAAGACTTGAGGCCCCGAGAAGCACCTTTCTTTGGAGGAGATTCAAAGAAATGTGAGAAAAGGATGTCTGGTGATCTAAGGTAAAACAATTGAGGAAAAATGGGCATAAATTCTACACACAGTTGCAAGGGTACATTGATTAGGTTAATTGCCCTCACCATTTTCTTTATTTCTGTTTAACCATGACAACTTCATAGATAAGAGGCTAAGCTTCCAAGATTTTTAAATCTTTCAGAGTCATTCTTACATAGACTGTTCTTGAATTCCAAGTAGTGAATTTTAATAGGTAATTTCAAGGACTGATACTTTGAAAATGCAGAATTTGAGGCTATTTATATGTTTACTTTCCTGAAAAATATCTTCTGATTTACATGGCATAATTAATTTCTGATTCTTTTCTGTCCTTGACAAATCCTACTAGATATGTTCACTTGTTCCTTATCAGAACCCACTGCAGTATATATTCCCTGTAGTTATATCTTTCACAACTCTTTTCACCCTAAATACTCTGTCCTGGGGGTTCAAACTTATTTCATGGATTGAAGCAATATAAATTCTATATGAAAAGAAGAAAAATCTTCCAAAGAATACTCCTTACAGTAACAATCCCCTGTTATAAAGGTAACTGGATATGAAATATCCTTGTTCATGATATTCTACAATACAGATTCTACAGCAATTTCTATTTATATTTGTCCAGAAAGCATTTTGCTTACCCTTTGTTTGACTGTGCTGTAAATTAGTTCAGAGAAAATGGAGAACCTTTGAACTTCCTGCATCATTATGGACGACCTTCCAGCATCCAGCACACAAAGTCACTGTAAGAGATTTGCCAGAGCAGAACCATATGGCAATGGTTGTTTTGGTCTTTACTTAGGTGAAAGTAAGTTATTATTTTTTAAATTCAGAATCCACCTTACTTTTTATCAAATAACTAAATATTTAACACACTTAATATGCTAAAATTTATAAAACTTTTATAAAATATGTAAAAATAAAAATTTATTAAAAAGAAGCTCAGGAGATAAACCAGGAGGGTCTAAACTTTTCCAATCTGGTCACACAGGTGGCTGGGATGGTTTGGTGCCTGGGTCTTGGTGGTTTATGGGATGGAACCTCTCTAGATCTAGCCCTTGGATACCCTGTGTGATCCCTGTCAAAACACTGGATATGTTTATCTTTTGAGTAGCAGGTGCCCTGACTCTGAGCTGAGGAGGGAAAGGCTGGCACCTGGCTGTCCACCAGGCTCCCAGGGATTTAGAGTAAAAACTTTAGCTCCTCCTTCTGAGTCTGCCTGTCATCCACTTCACCAATTGTGACTTAACCTGCCTTTATCCTCAGCCCCAACCCAAATAAGTTATTAGTGGGAATTAGGGACTAGAGGGCTGGAAAGACCTTGGAGACAGAAGAAGAGGGAATAGGGAAGACAGAATGAAGGGACAGGAGACAAAACACACACACACACACACACCAAGAAGAGTAAGGAAGGAGGAGAAAGGGGGAGGAGTTAGAAATAAGCTACATCCAAATATTTTCTTCAGATGTCTTCAGATAAGCCTATCTTTTGTTTGATAACTTTGAGGATTCATTTTTTTTTTTGTAAACCTTGTGTTTCTTGCTTGATTGGTTGGTTAGTTCAGATTTTTCTGTGTTTGCTAGTTTATTTTATCTAATTTAAAAACTTTTAAGAGTTGTTTTGTTTTGTTTCCTGGTGCTTCATATCATGAGAAGTCTTCATCTATGCTGCCCTATTGCTCCCCCTTACCTAGGTCATAACACAAATGGCTTTATTTGTTGTTTGTTTTTCCATGTCTATTGTCGATTTAAACCACCAGGAGGGCAGGGATTGATCTGTTTTGTTCTGTTTTTAATGGTATGAATTCACCAGAAAATTACCTTTTCTACAGTGTAGATACTGCACATAAAAATTCTTAAGACATAATATGTCAATATCAAGAGGAAAGTATAAAAATACATGTTCAATTTCTTATACAACAGTTCTGCTTCTTACAAGTGTGTGGGCATAATTGTGGTTCAATTAAAGATATGCTTACTTATCTCTTTGGTCCTCCCTTTGAAACATTCCTTAATTGATAACACATTTGCTTAGCCACTCTACTAGGTGGCTAATACTTAAAAGCTAGAGAATTTTTTAAGAGTTAGTAGAAAGTTTGGGTAGCTGTGAATACTGATTTTGGCTGAATTTCTAACTGTAAGTTTTCTTTGCTTTGTTCAAGAGTGTTTGTTGCCATACAATTACATTTGCAACTACCTTATACCAATCCTGAATAACAAGGAATTTTACCCCTAGCAGTCTTACTTGGGTCTCCCCAGAAACCTAGAAACTTAAACAATGATTGTTCCCTGCTTGTCTTCAGCCCATGCCTGAGTCCTGGCATTTATCAGTTTATTCTGCTATAAAATTTTGAAGTGCTCACAACTTTACTTAAACCTATCATTTTGGATTTTGAATCACCTTTTAATTCATTCTTTTATGCATTCACAAAATAAGAGACAAAAGATGAAGAAGTAATGGATTATACCCTCAAGAAATTTACTATAGGGAAATAGTCAAACAGTCCATTGCACTACAGTGCTGTAAATGCTATTTATTCATTCATTTATTCAAGTGGTTTCTAAGCTCCTTTTCTGTCCTAGCTTAGTGCAAAGTAAAAGGTGTGAACAGATTGCGATATAGAAAGGGCATATAGCCCTGGCTGGTGTGGCTCGGTGAATTGAGCATGGGCCTGTGAAGCAAAAGGTTGCTGGTTCGATTCCCAGTCAGGGCACATGCCTGGGTTGCGGGCCAGGTCCCCAGGAGGGGACACATGAGAGGCAACCACACATTGATGTTTCTCTCCCACTCTTTCTCCTTCCCTTCCCCTCTCTCTAAAAATAAATAAATAAAATATTAAAAAAAAAAAGAAAGGGCATATAAAGCAGGAAAAGGAACTATTCCAGAGGAGGTGATCCCAAGTTTAGTCCTGAATGATGAGGAGCCTGTAACCAGGGAAGTTGGGGGCAGGGGAACAACAAATGATGATTATGTTCAAAGCCGAGGGAGCAGCACCTGAAAAGGTATAGAAGCAAGAAAGATTTGCCAGAGGCCTTACAAGCTAGCTGTTGACTATAGCTGGCCTATAGAAAAGTAGAGACTGAGCTCAGGGCCTGTCATAGCAGCATGTGTTAAATATACAAGTATGCTTAGTAAAGGAATAGAGCGAAATGAGACGGGGGAGGCAAGGAGGAATAAAAATTAAAAAAAAATATTTATAATCATGCTCAGGAATTCAGACTCCATCTTGCCAATTTTGAGAGTACATTGAAAAGAATGCTAGGATGGGTGGGGCTTGCAGTGGGGGTAGGAAAGAGATGTGATCAAGCTTGTATTTCAAATGTTTTATATTGGTGTTGTCATCAAAAATGATACAGGCAAGAGTAGAGGCAAGGAACCCAGGAATGAGGATAGTGCTGTAATTTAGATCCTAGTAACCCAAAATGTGGTCCAGGATGAACAGCATTGTCTGCATCACCCAGGAACTTGTTAGAAGTGCATAACCTTGGGCCACACCACACAATATTGAGTCAGATTCTGCATTTTAATAAGTTCACCCATTGATTAAAATTCATATTAATTTTTGAGATGCACTTCTAGTGGTAGTAAGGCTAAGAAGAACGGGAAAATTTGAGAGGTATTTCACTAGACAATTCAACCAGACTTTCTAAATTAATGGATGAGAGGGGAGGACAGGCAGGTAGATATGGTGTCTGTAAGTGAAGAAAAGGGTTATAGACAGAGCTGGTACTGATCTCTTGGGCCTGTACTTTATATTTGATTTGGACTGCCAGTCAAGATGGCAGTATAGGCAGACATTGCTTGCCCCTTCACACAACCATATCAAAATTACAACTAAAATATAGAACAACCATCACTCAGGAACATCAGAAATAGAGCTGAATGGAAGTCTGACAACTACAGAATTAAAGAAACCACATCCACCCAGACTGGTAGGAGGGGAGCAGACACAGAACAGGGTGGTCCCACATGAACATGGATAAAAATTTGGGAGGGATATCTTGGGAGTGAGGAGTCCCAGACCCACACCAGGCCCCCAATCCAGGATTCCACTACCAGTAAGATAAGTCCCCAAAACTTCTGGCTGCAAAAACCAATGGGGATTGAGTCAGTGAAAGAAACTTCTGAAGCCCCAAGCAGTTTCTCTTAAAGAACACAAGCATGGACTCACCAACCCAGACTCACTCCCTCTGAGCTCCAGCACCAGAGCACCAGCTTGAAAGGCACCAGTGGTATACAGGGAGAAACTGAATTGTCTGGCATCAAAACAAGAAGAGGGCATTGCCCCTTTGCTAACCCTCCCCCTCACAGAGCTGGTAAGAAGGTGCCATATCTCAGACTACATCAACCTGGTTAACACTGTGTAATCCACCTTGGAGATCCTCAGAGGCTTCACCCCACCTGATTTACTGGCCCACCCAAGCTGCTTTTCCATAAGAATATCTTGTTTTAGCTCCTAAGTTCTATCAAACAAGCAACAGCTGCCTTTAGTGAGCCCTCATGGAAGCCAGATTAGACACACAGCTTGGCTTCACCTGGGAATTTCCAAGCCCAGCACAAAGTATCATCCTCCCCAGATTCCTTTATAGCTCAGGCAGGGTGCTCTGGAAAAACACAGGTGGGGGATGACCTTGGGCTGCACTACCCAGGACACCCCATGGCCAGGACACCCAGTGGACAGCTACAGACCACATTAGAGCACCACCACCATGACCCTGAATGGTTGATCCACCAGAGAAGGTGGAGGTTGGTGGTCTATGGTCACAGCCAGTCCTTGCAGCTGACAGGCCTGGGTAAATCCCTCCCATTGATCAGCTAACAACAACCAAAGCTCAACTTCAAGAGGAGGATCTACTCAGCCCACGTGATGGGCAAATCTCGAGAACCCAGCTGGGGTGATAGGGGAGGCTGTGCCACTGGACCTAGAGGACACCTACTACATTAGCTACACCTACTACACCTACTACCAGACTGCCAAGAAATGGAGTCAAAGCAGCTCTAATACATAGAAACAAATACAGGGAGGCTGCCAAAATGAGGAGGCAAAGAAACATGGCCCACGTGAAGGAACAGCTCAAAACTCCGGAAAAAGTGCTAAATGAAATAGAAATAAGCAATCTATGAGATGCAGAATTCAAAACACTGGTTATAAGGATGCTCCAGGAACATAGTGTGGACCTCAGCAACATAAAAAGAAAACCCAGTCATAAATGAAGGATACACTAATTGAAATAAAGAACAATTTACAGGGAAACAACAACAGAATGGATGAAAGGGAGAAAGAAATCAATGATTTGGAACATAGGGAAGCAAAAAACAACCATGCAGAACAACAAGAAGGAAAAAGAATCCAAAAACAATGAGGATAGTATAAATAGCCTCTGGAACAATTTCAAGAGCCTCAACATTCACCTGATAGGGGTGCCAGAAAGAGAAGAGAAAGAGCAATAAATTGGAAATCTAGCTGAAAAAATAGCAAAAGAAAACTTCCCTAATTTGGTGAAGGAAATAGACATGCAAGTCCAGGAAGCACAGAGAGTCTGATTATGATGGATGCAAAGAGTCCTACTCCAAGACACATCATAACCAAAAGGCTAAATGTTAAAGGATAGACTCTTAAAAGCAGCAAGAGAAAAGTTAGTTACCAGATAGTTGCCAGATAGGAGGGGAGAATGGGAGAATGTGTGAAGAGGTGAGGGGATTAAGAAGTATAAATAGTTAGTTACAGAATAACCAAGGGGTTGTAAATTATAGTATAGGAGACGGAGTAGCCGAAGAACTTATACACATAACTCATGGACATGAATAATGGTAGAGGTTTGCCTGAGGGAGTAGGGGGTGCTGGATGGAGGGGGGCAAAAGGGGAAAAATCAGGACAATTGTAATAACATAATCAATAAAATATAACTTAAAATTTTTGATTTATACCCTGATCAGTGTGACTCAGTTGAATGGAGCATAGTCCTTCAAAGTGAAATGGCACTGGTTCCATTCCAGGCCAGGGCATATGCCCGGGTCAGGGCTCAAAGGAGAGGCAACTGAGCAATGTTTCTCTCTCACATCTATGTTTCTCTCCCTTTCCTCCTCCCTTCCTGCCTCTAAAAATAAATAAATACAATCTTTTAAAAATCTGATTTGTAATCAGTACATAGAATAAAGTTGTTATATAGCTAATTTCTACTCTGAAAATGACAGCCAGGCAATGCTTAGAATTATAACATAGGAAATATCATGAAGTTAAAAGGATCAACAGGGTAGTACATTTTAGATTACTGGTACATCCTACCTCAAAACTTCTCTCTGCGGCCACAGCCCAGAGACTGAAATACTACTTTGTCTTAGTTCACTTCAGCATAAGTGTAGCAGATTAGAGGGAGAATGTAAAGGAGGTTACAGGAGACAGAGAGAGAAAGAGAGACAGACAGACAGACAGAGAGACAGAGAGAGAGAGAGAGAGAGAGAGAGAGAAAGAGAGAGAGAGAAAGAGAGAGAGAAATTCAAGGTCTTTCCCAAGTCACAGCTCCAGCCACCACTTGGTAGAGTGTGTTGGAAAAGTGAACTTTCCTATACATAAAGTTTATAAAAATTATAAACCAAAGTAAATTTACCTTAAAATTTTAAGGGAATTGATCAGACATCTAAGGATTTTGAATGCCTTCTATGTACCAGTCATTGCCTATTCACTGTATTTAATCTTATTTCTCTTAATCCTGTAAGGTGAGTATTTCTGTCTCCCCTTTACAGTTAAGGAGTTTGAGGATCCTGGATGTGAAGGCATTTGCCCGAGGCAGATCACCCAAATTGAACTTCAACCCAGGATTTCAACCCAGGCTGTCCATGCTTTTCCTATTGTGTTATGCTGCTTTTTAAAATAGACAATTATTTGCAATTGACAAAAACAAAACGAAACAAAAAAACTTTACAAGGAACTGACACTCCAGCATAGATAAAGTTGAACAAAAACACCATGCACAGAGATACACATTCACGAAGATAAGGATAGAGATCAGATAAGGTCAGAAACATTTCTCCTTAGCCACAGAGCTAAGAATTCATCAGTTCCTAGAGAACAAAGGTTAGAAAGTTAATACTAGACCCATAGTGCATATAATTTGTATTTATATTCATATATGAGGTTTGTCAGGAAAAAGTCTAGCCATTATTAATATAATGAGAACAGTTTGTGTGACATCAGTGTAACCTGGCAGCCAAGGAGAGTGGACTGGAATGCACATGTGAGAACAATGACAACTTTACTGTATTAGTTAGTGGGGTGGTAGATGCTGCTGAGCAAGCGTGTGTACTCTGTGGCTATTGCATTCAAAATGAGCGAGCAGATCAATGAATCTGATCAAATTTTGTGTTAAGCTTGAACATTCTTCAGCAGAAACCATTCAGATGATTCAGAAGGCCGAAGCTATGGGCAGTTGGTGATTGGCAGCTTCATCATGGCAACCTGCCAGCCCATGCACATCTCATGCAGAGTTTTTGTGGTGAAACATCAAATCACCCAGGTAACTCAACTCCCCCAGAGCCCATATTTGGTGCCCTCGAACTTCTGGCTTTTCCCCAAACTAAAATCACCTTTGAAAGGGAAGAGATTTTTCTTGATGCCAGCAATTCAGAAAACTATGATGGGGCAGCTTATGGCTATTGGGAGAACTGTATGAGGTCCTGAGGTGCCTACTTTGAAGGGGACTGATGTACCATTGTCCTATGTACAATGTTTCTTGTATCTTGTATCCTTTTCAATAAATGTCTCTATTTTCATGGTCCATGGCTGGGTACTTTCTGGACAGATCTCATATCTGTTTAACTTAGCCTTTTAAAAATAGAGTATCTAGATAATTTATTGAGATATGATATGTCTGATGTCTCTGTTTTCTGGTTTTAGCAACTGAATTCTCAAGCTTGTTAACTGAATTCAAACAACATGGCCTCAGACTCAAAATGATAAAACTCCAGTTTACAAAAACTAAGAAAGATGAGATAGAGAATATTTAGGTTTATTAACAACCAGTATAGTGTCTTTCTGGGCAGAATAGGAGAAATGCCTATTGATGGAATCTTTTTTGGCTGTAATTCACAGGCTCACTTGGCTGTATTCTGCCAATCATTTAAAGGATATTAGCTGGCTTTTGAGCACTTCTAGGCATTTCTTAGAGTTAATTTTTTTTTCTTTCCACATTACTTAAGAAGAAAAAATTATATTTGCATAGCTTCATTCTGTATTGTTAGCATGAAGTCTTTACATGTGTCTTTTTAAAAATCAGAAATAGGTAATCTTTAGTATTATTTTCAAAAGCAAGAACTCTCCTTTTCCTAATGCAGGATTTTCATTGCCAAAAATGTCAGGGTCTTTTGAGGGTATTGGTAGGCACTGGGGAGAGGGCTCAAATGATATCTGGAAACTTAATTTTGCATCTTATTTCTCCCTGCTCTCTTATCCCAGTTCTTAACAAACCCATTTTGGCTCATATATGTTTATCATATGTAACTTCTAAGAAAAGCTGTATGTATAGTTTCTGTGTTCCAAGTCTAGTTTTCAGACTTAGCATCTAAATCCTTTTATTCTGATCCTTACCTTTACTAAGTTTCTAGATAATAAACATGTTATATTAGATGAGATCAGGCACCATTCAGGGTGGTATGGCCATAGACAAATACTTTACTTTAAAAGTACAGATTTCCCTGGCTGTGTGACTCACCTGGTTGGAAGATCATCTCACACACCAAAAGGTTACGGGTTCAGTCTCTAGTTAGGCTGCATATAGGAGGTAGCTGATCAATGTTTCTCTATCCTTTTCTCCCTCTCTCTCCTCCTGATCCCTTACTCTCTCTCTAAAATCACTAAACATATCCTTGGTTGAAGATGACGACGACGACGACGATGATGATGATGATGATAATAACAATAATAATAATAATAATAATAATAATAATAATAATAATAAAAGTATAGATCATTGGACCTTAGTATATTCAAATTCACTTTTTTGAGTTTCTAATTTTGAGATCTATGTAGAAAATGTATCTATTTTTACCTTCTGTCTGTCACACATTATACTATTAGAAAAGAACTTTTTAGTATGAATTCCATGAGATCAAGAGGATGACTAATTCCTGTCACTCGGTTGTAGGTGAGTTTCTTTACCTTTCCTCTCGTTATTTCAGAAGATATCCCCTGTTCTGTGTTCTGGTGTTCTACAACATTTGCTATGTAGAATAGGTTTAGTATAAATGCAAAGTTAATTTTTAAAATAATTCCTTTACAGAGGCAATGTTCTAGAATCTTGATCTGGGTGCTGGTTACATGAATACGTTTTGTTCATTTTGTGAAAATCCATCCAGCTGTATAAGTAGGATTTGTGCCCTTTTCTTCAATATAAGGTTTACTAAAAAAAATACTGAATGAAAGATTACTTTTTTGTTTGAGTCCAGTTGCATTGTGGCCCATTTTTCAATTGAGGTGTTTGTCATTTTTTAATTGATGTATAAGGGCTCTTCCAGTAATTCAGGCCAAAATCTTCAGTCACCCTTGACTCTTCTCTTTCTCACACCTATACCCAGGTCCAATCTGTAAGCAAATACTGCCAGCTGCACTCTGAAAATCCATCCATAGTCCTGCTCCTTCATTCCATTGCTACCACTAGCTAAGCCAACACTGTCTTTGCATAGATACTGCAATGGCCATGTAAATGTTCTCCCTGCTCCCACACTGCTCCCCAAACCCTACATTCAGTATAATATCAGAGTAGCCAGGCAGATCCTATCCAATTTTAAGCAAATTTTGTCATTCTTTTGCTCCCAACTCTCCAGCAGCTTCCTATTTTGCTCCAAGTAAAAGCCAAAATCAGTACTATGGCTCACAGAGACCTATACTTATTGTCCTGGAGTGACTGACCCATTGTAACCTGTTACTACTCACTCCTTCACTTACTCTGCCTCACCACAGTGACTTCATTGATGCTCCTCCAACACACTAAGCAACCTCCAGTATCAAGTTCTTTGCAGTCACAGTCGCTTCTACCTAAAAAACTGTTCTGCAGGATACTCATCGACATGTCTTGTTCTCCAAACCTTCAGATCTTAACATAACTGTCACCTTTTCACTGAGGCATTTCCTGACTATCTTATTTAAAATTGCAACTGTTTCCCTCCAGCATTGCCTTTCCCCTTCCCCTGCTTTACTTTTAAATTGACCATTAGTTAAAATGCCAGGTAGATAGACATATATGGATGAAAAATAAATAAAAATATAGATATGTATAAATATTACTGGCAAAAATTGTTCTACATACTTGCAGTAATCATTCAACAACCATGAGAATTATATTCCTGAGGAAAAAATAGTATATTAAAACCACTGTTAGAAAGATAAACAAAATTGGCAAGACTTTAAGCAGACTCATCAAGAGAAAATTAGAGAGGACCCAAGTAAACACAATCAGAAATGAAAGAGGAGAAATTACAACTGATACCACAGAAATACAAAGGATTGTAAGAAATTACTACGAAGAACTATGTGCCAAGAAATTTGAAAACCTAGGTGAAATGGACAAATTTCTAGAAAAATATAATCTTCCAATACTCAGTGAAGAAGAAGCAGAAAGCCTGAACAGACCAGTAACAGCCAATGAAATTGAAGCAGTAATAAAAAAACTCCCAACACACAAAAGCCCTGGACCAGACAGTTTCACAGGAGGATTTTACAAGGCATTTAAAGAGGAGCTAACCAATATCCTTCACAGATTATTCCAAAACATCCAAAATGATGGAAGACTCCCAAACTCTTTTTATAAAGCCAGCATCATTCGAATCCCAAAACCAGATAAAGACATAACAAAGAAAGAAAACTTCACGCCAATGGTGCTGATGAACATAGATGCTAAAATCCTCAACAAAATATTGGCAGACCACATCCAGCAATACATTAAAAAGATGATACACCATGACCAGGTGGGATTCATCCCAGGGATGCAAGGATGGTACAATATTTGCAAATCAATAAATGTAACACATCACATAAACAAAAGACAAAAATCACATGATCAATCAATAGATGCAGAAAAAGCATTTGATAAGGTACAGCACCCATTTATGATAAAACCAGTCAGGAAAGTGGTAATAGAGGGAGCATTTCTCAACCTAATAAAGGCCATATACAAGAGACCTACAGCCAACATTATACTCAGTGGGAAAGCAACAAATTAGAGCTTTCCCACTAAGATCAGGAATAAGACAAGGATGCCCGCTTCCACCACTTCTATTCAACGTGGTATTGGAGGTCCTAGCCACGGCAATCAGACAAGAAAAAGAAATAAAAAGCATCCAAAGTAGAAAGGAGAAAGCAAAACTTTCATTGTTTGCAGATGACATGATAGGGTACATAGAAAATCCTATTGACTCCACCAAAAAACTATTCAACCTAATAAGTGAATTTGGCAAAAGAGCAGGATACAAAGTCAATATTCAGAAATCAAAGGCATTTTTGTACATCAACAATGAAATATCAGAAAGAGAAATCTGGAAAAATCCCATTTTATATAGCAACAAGAAAAATAAAGTACTTAAGAGTAAACCTAACTGAGGATGTAAAAGACCTATACTCAGAAAACTACACAACACTGAAGGAAGAAATAAGGAAGACACTATCAAATGGAAGCATGTACCATGCTCATGGTTTGGAAGAATTAACATCATCAAAATGTCCATACTAACCAAAGCAATTTACAGGTTCAAGGCAATACCTATTAAAGTACCAATGACATATTTCACAGATATAGAACAAACATTTCAGAAATTTATATGGAATCATTAATGACCACAAATAGCTGCAGCTATTTTGTGAAAGAAGAACAAAGTAGGAAGGGTCACAATACTTAATAACAAACTGTATTACAAGGCCACTGAAGTCAAAACAGCCTGGTACTGGCATAAAAACAGACACATAGACCAATGGAACAGAACAGAGAGCCCAGAAATAAACTCAAGTCTCTATGGTCAATTAATATTTGACAAAGGGGGAAGAAGCATAAAATGTAGTAAAAATAACCTCTTCAAAATGATGTTGGGAGATCTGGACAGCCAAATGCAAAAAAATGAGACTCAATCACCAACTTACACCATACATAAAAATAAATTCAAAGTGAATAAAAGACTTAAATATAAGTCATGACACCATAAAAATCCTAGAGGGAAACATTGACAGGAAAATCTCAGACATTCCATGCAACAGTATCTTCACTGATATGTCCCCTAAAGCAAGGGACATAAAGGAAAGAATAAACAAATGGGATCTCACCAAATTAAAAAGCTCCTGCATGGCTACAGAAAACAACATTAAAATGAAAAGAGGACCAACTATATGGGAAAACATATTTGCCAGTGGTACCTCAGACATAGGTTTGATTTTCAAAATATATAAAAACTCACAAGACTCCACTCCAGGAAGACAAAAAACCCAATTACAAAATGGGCAAAAGGCTTGAATAGACACTTCTCCCAGGAGGACATATGGAGGGTCCAGAGACGTATGAAAAATGCTCAGCATCACTAGGCATCAGAGAGATGCAAATTAAAACCACAATGAGATACCACTTCACACTGGTCAGAATGGCCACCATAAACAAATCAACAAAAAAATGTTGGAGAGGATGTAGAGAAAAGGAAACACTGATGAACTGTTGGTGGGAATGCAGACTGGTACAGCCACTGTAGAAAACAATGTGCAATTTCCTCAGAAAACTAAAAATGGAAATGCCTTCTGATCCAGCAATTCCACTGCTAGGTTTATACCTTAAGAACACTGAAACACCAATCCAAAAGAACCTATGCACCCCAATGTTCATAGCAGCACAATGTACAATAGTCAAGTACTGGAAATGACCTAAGTGCCCATCAGTAAATGAGTGGATCAAAAAACTATGGTACATATACACAATGGAATACTACACAGCAGAGAGAAAGAAGGAGCTTCTACCCTTTGCAACACCATGGATGGAACTGGATAGCATTATGCTATGTGAAATAAGCCAGGCTGTGAGGGACAAATACCATAAGATCTCACCTTTAACAGGAACCTAACCAACAAAATGTAAAAAAGCAAACAAAATATAACCAGAGGCAGTGAAATTAAGAATAATCTGACAGTAACCAGAGGAGAAATGCGAGGGGGAAATGGGGGGAAGGGTTTTCAGGTACAACTATAAAGGACACATGAACAAAAACAAGGTGGGGGTGAAGCAAGGGAGGGACGTGGGTTTGGCTGGGTTAGGGAGGGAGAGGTGGGGGATAAATGCAGACAACTATAATTGAATAACAATTACATAATATTTTTAGAAAAGAATGCAGCATTTTCATGGCAAATGAAGACCTGCTCCAACACCGTTGCTGAGGAAAAAAAACAATAAAAAACAAAAAAACACTGTTAGAAACAACAAAGTCTCAGAAAAATAGGTGATACATTTTTAAAACCATTGAAATAACATTACGAGTGTAAATCGGACACATAGCAAACTGAATTTATAGAAGGCATCTGCTTCCTAAACAACCTAGACTAATGAGGGATAAAATTCCACCTTTAGGCACTGGTTCTGAGTTTCCTCAGAACATTGCTGAGGCTTTCTGTACCACTAACCACGTCCTCCCCTAAGTTTCATTTCTGTAGACATTTACCTGTTTACATTTTGAATCAGCTCTGATTCAAATAAAGATTTTTATATACTTACATAGAATTATTTCATTTTCCAGTTATAGGTGGGGATCTCTTGATGTGTCAGGAAATCAGTTTAGTGGGTCATGGCAATTTTTTGTTCAAATAAAATAGAATAAAAATTGAAAACATTAGTGTGAATGCTGAGTAGTAAGTGCAAATATCAGTTTATGAAACTTTCGTTTTAGTTGTGTGTGCGTCTGTGTGTATATTGAGTTGTGATGCACAAATGAATATCCTAGTAAAGTTCGGAACACAGTATTCTAGACACATCTTCCGTCCTGAGCCACCCATAAACTTGCGTTATTGAATCTAGTGTTAGCTTCACCTATAAAATATTCCTATGTTTTCTTATTTGGGCATGAGAAATGAAGAAAATCAGACATTTTTGGGAATCAAAAGGCTGTCAGCCATAAGGTATATTGTATTTCTAGAAAAAAAAGATTTCGATGGAATAATTAAAACATAGAGTTCAGCCAGCATCACTGAAGTGCTTTTTGGCTAGAATGGTCATCACTGGTTGAATTAGTGCTTTCTTTTCTTGAATTGCACCTCTTATTAAAGTGGCACTAAATATATATTTTAAATCCCCAAATGAAACATTGTGCATCTATTTGCTTCAGTTTTCAGAGAGGACTGCACAACTCCACAGCATTCTGTGTATGTCTCATAACTCAGGTCCAGATTCACACTCCCCTGTCTTCAGACCACAACTAACACGAGTGGCACAGACACAAAATATGTCCGATTAGGGCTTATTAACCCACCCACAGACACATTCTATGTCTCCAACATATTAGAGTATCCCCCACCCACATATAATGAATCCAGCACCTATTGGGCAATATAGAAGCATGGTAATGTTCATTTGAGAACCACCTACCTATTTTCTTTGCTTTATTTTACCACTACCAAACTTCATATAACAAAAAAATCTGCATTGACCTAGATTTATTTAGAATAAGGCACATAAAATAGCCATTATGTGGCCATTCCACAAAAACAGGAATTTTATGTGGTTCAAATAGTTAAGATCTATGTAGTTATGGTGGGGGACTATTGAGAAACATTGTTTAAGGATTAGATCATTGAATAGAAAAGTTCAAATGATCTGGTAAGATGATTCCATAGGGCTAGCTAATGCTTTATATAAAATTAGCACTTAATAATATTTTAATCATCTCTTTAATAGGGAAAACACTTGTTGAGCACTATGATATGCTCAGACACTTTCTTAGAATGTTCAGGACAGAAAGGTGAATAAGACGTATTTCTGATCTAAAGGAACCTGCAGCCTAAGACTTACATTCCCAACAAATTCGAATGAAAGCATTCTGTCTGTGTTGCCAACTAATTATTTATTAAAAAATCTAATTTCTTTTATTCTTATAATTAAATGTTATTTTTATTTAAAAAAGTAATACTTGCTCATTACTTAAGAAATGTTATAGAAATGTACAAATTAGAAACTAAACTTCCTGTCTGGGTGTCATCTATTTCTGGGAATTACAAGATGTGTGACCATATGCTAGTTCTAAGAAATCATTAAGTGGCTATTTTGTAATAAGACCTTGGAGCTCATATCTTGTCCTGAAAAATTACAAATACAAAAGGAGGCAAAGAGAACCCAGATGCTGTGGGCTGTCAAAAGAAAAACATAGTCAAGACATCCTGTGTTATGTATCACATTAACATACGCAAAGGAGTAAATGTCTATAAAATAAATGTATGCAACAAGGAGAGCCCAAGGATTCCTGTTGGACAAATTTTAAAGAAAGGAAGATTTATTGCATAAACCTGAAGAACAAAGAAATCCCAAAGGAGAAACAAACATACAAAACCATTCAGAGGATTTCTAATAAAAGAGAACCCAAAAATTAACTAATGGCTTATATCACAGTCATCTAAGATTCAGAATAGACTCTTTCCATGCTGACATCAAGTAGTAAAGAATAAAAAGCAAAAAACCTCTCTGGGAAATTTGGCCAGCAGGGCCCTCGGTAGAATGACTAAACTCTTCCAGAGCCTCCTGGGTCAGAAGCTACCTAGTTCTTCCAGTATTCTCTGGGACAAACAATGCAGTGCAAACCAGGATTGGTGAGGTTTTCAGAAAGCATTTAAAAATAGTTTATTCCAGAGTATGCATTGCATAAACCTTTGGCAATTCTTGACAGAATAAATAAATCATTTCTAGGACTAAAGTGAAAGAGAAGAATCGAGAGAGCTATAATGGTGAGAAGTGAAACTACAATTTTCAAACTTTTGCTCTCAGGACATCTTTATACTCTTAAAAAAATTAGTAAGGACACCAAATTACAGGTTTGATCCCCTGTAAGAGGATATACAACAATCAACCAATCAATGCACAATTAGATTGAACACCAAATTAATGTTTCTCTCTCTCTCACTCTACCTTCCTCACCCTCAAAAAAGTCAATAAAAAAGAATATCAATAATATATTTAGCTTATGTTAACATCAATATTGATATTTTTATGAAAAATAACTGTTGAGTGACATGCCTCTATAAGTGTCTTGTGCTCTAAGACAATCTTACTGTGTATGTAAAGAATGCTAGGCTCTGACAATTCTTTACCCAGGTTTTCTCACGGTTGTGAGAAAGGCAGTGAACGGCTATGAGAGATAAGGTATGACCTCCTTCAAGAACAAAGTGGAGGCTGCTTACTGCTGGCTCTAAATGGCATGTTCCTCAAACTCAGTCTTCCTCTACTGTCATGCAGCTGACTGTGTGTACAGGCATCCATCTAGGCCAGGCTGTACTACCCCTGGGGAACTGGACTTATTGGACAAAACTTATATAAGCATACCGACACTGGCTATTGGCTTCTTGGTGAATAATAAAGTCTTTTGACTCAGATACAGGTGTCTCATGTCTTCTATTAGCCTCCATTAAACTGTGGTAAGCTAACTTGTTAACTTAAAGTTAAAGTAAAATCTTAGACATTTTACAGTTCTTGAAAATAACAAAAAAAGTGTAATGAGAACATCAGCATTAACATTTTGCTAATCTCCAATTCTGGCTTAATATAAAAGAGGTTTTCATCTGATTTAATCTCTTGCAATATATTCTTTTGATTGAAATATATGAAGAAAACTAGCCTCACAGAGACACGTAGTTGGAAAAGAGACAACAATTTTGCCTTAAAAGAATCTTGGGGTCCTGATCTACAGCTACACAGTTTACTTACTGCCTATATTAAAGTAGACACACATTGCAATATACAGACAACATATTATAAAACTGTATATCTAAGTCTACATAATTTTATTTTAAAATGTTACCCCAATAAAATTTTAAAAACATTTTAAGAAATCAATGTAGACCAAGCCAAGAAAGAGAGAAAGAGAGAGAGAGAGGGAATATTTTACTATTGGATACTCTACACTTACATAACTTACCAAGTCCACAAAATTCTTGCTCTAGAAGATGCAAATGACTTTAAATTAATTATTTGTTTTGTCTTTCTTACTGTTGGTTTTATTTTTTATACTGTATTTTTTGAACTGTAAGATGCACCCCCCCCCCCAATTTGGGAGGAATAATGGTTGTTAATGCTGCTGTTGAGTTCTGTTTACATTTACATTGGTGAAATATTATGTTATTAAATATTTTACCACATTTTTTGCTTCAAAAATTTTTCCCTATTTTCCTCCTGTAAAACCTAGGTGTGTATATGGCCTGAAAAATATGGTATATTATTTGTTACAGGAACTTTCTGAAAATCTACTTATCCAAATAATCAACCACTAAACTTACCCACATTAGAGTAATAGATGCTTCATCAGTCTCATCAAAGGCTATTTATTCTTCTAGGATAACATCAAAAGTCTTGCTTTACTGGGTTCGCCAAACCTATACTAGAATTTCATAAACTCTGCTCAGTTCCAATCAGTCCTCCTAGAACACTGAAAGACCCACTTTTAACTGGACTCCCCAACCCTTACAAATACCCTATTTTGACCTCCTCTTCCTTGAGATGCTACTAAAGGGCTGTCAATAGAGAGATATCCTCTATGTACTTGGTTTTCAATTGTAAACAGATTAGATGGGTAATTTTTATAAGAGGTTGTCAATTGACAATATATTTCCATTTTAGAACACTACCTCTCTAAACAAAGGGTCTCTGTTTTCAGAAACTAAATATCAAATATATTTAATATGACATTTTCTGCACACATTAGAAAGAGAAAGTCCAGGACTCTACATACATGGAGAAATTTTGTTATTTAATCTATGATTAAACTACATAAAATTAGAATAATCAGATATAGCAAATAAAAATACAGGGCACCCAGTTAAATTCCAATTTTGGTAAAACAACGAATAATTTTTAATATAAGTGTGTCCCAAGTAGTGTAATGGATGCCCTGTGTTCTATTTGGCAATTACATAAAACCTGTGTTGTGTGACTGTGGCTTCACTTTAAAAACACACATCTTCCATTAGCTTATTTTTCTTGATCCTGAAAGATCCTAGTCACTTTATAAAGCTGAATACAGTAATTACTTTACTTTATTTAGGTTGATAGGCAAATTACAAATAAAGGCTAAAAAGAAAAAAAACTTCAAAGTCGACAAAAAAATTCTCACTGTCACAGAATTCTAAAACTACTGATTTCTTTAAAATTTGAGCACCAAATTTTAAGTTTTCATCTATAACTTCAGGCAAGAATCTATCTGTCATGGTAGCACAAAAATGTATTCAAAGAGAAAGTGACCTGAAAGACTGGGTTGAGAGGTGTCACCAAAGAGGAGATTATTATAGACATAATAACAAGTGTCCAAGTTTTTTATGTCACATATGCTCATATATTGAAATACTATAATCCTTAGTCTGGATTTCATGTCATATATGTGTTATAATTAATTTTTATCCCTACCCTGATATCCAACATTTGTTGAGACTATGCAAAGTTTAAGATGAAGAACAAGAACCATCTTCAAATTGCTCTGTTATATCACTACAATTTTGCATGACTAAAGTTTTTGTGAATTAAAGTATTTTTCATATATTAGAGTATAAAACAGAGAAAACTGTACTGAACTGAGAGGCAGAACACATGAATTTTAGTTCCACTTCTAAAACTCATTAGGGAGATCCAAGATGGCTACAGAGTAGCTGGAAGCTTCGTCCACCTACTTCCAGGCTCAGATCAGTCTTGCAGCTAAACCACAGAGCAACCAACTAAAAAATCCGGTGGAGAGTGAGTGAGAGCATGGACAAGAGTGTGGGGAGTATTCATGAGTGCACAAGAGCCTGCCTACTTGCAAGCGACTTGGAAGTGGACAGCATGAGCTCTCCTAGTGGAGGAGCAACAGTCTCTGTCACTGCCCAAACCAGCACTTCTGGCTGGGCGGATTTGGGGCAGCTGTGGATTGGCTCAGGAGCTGCAAGCCCTGGGGATGGAGAGAGACAGCCAGGCAGGTGTTGGATGAAGAAACAGCACAGCGGAAGCAGGCCTATCCAAGGCTGAGAGTCACTGGAGGGAATGGGAGAGAACCCTGCCACCGTCCCTGTTATAGTATTGCTGTGGGACTATTCCCAGTGCCATCCAGGAGAGATCAAGAGAGAAACTTTATCTAAAACTATCAGATATTGTGGCCCAACCTGACAGAGAGATACTTAGTTATTTGGAGGGAGGGGGACATGTGGAGAACAGGTGCCCCAAGGGCTCAGTGCTGCAGCATGGGGGCCACACAGAAACTCTTTTAAAAGAGGAGCTGAGGTGAGACTTGAGACTTGGCAGGGACCCAGTGCTCATGTGTGTGTGAGAGCATGTGCAGCAGCTCTGCAGACAAAGATCTCAGAGGGATAGAGTCACAATAAAGGGACTATAAGACCCAACTCACCATGGCTGGCGAGCAGGGGATTGTACAGAGTGGAGAGTTCAGGTCTCAGTCTCCAGTGAAAAAGAAGAAGGCTGGAGACTGGACAGGTAGGAGCTGAATGCCAGAGATTTGCTGCACCAAGGCAAAACCCTTCACAAACACATGATCCCAACCCCTGACTGCAGGATTACAGGCTCTGCAGATCAGTGAGGCAAGGCTCGGGAGCAACCTGATGGATGCATTTCCACAGGGGAAAGAAGAAAAAGCTCTGAAAGAAACTTTACAGACACTAATGAACTACACTGTGACTCCAGCTGAAACAAGCAGAGCAGAGAGATTAGAGACAGGTGAAACAAGGGGTGTTCAAGGCCCCACCCAGTCTTGGTGCTTGGACAGAGCTGCTCTCTACACCAAGAAGGAAAGAGCTGCCTCTTTTACACAGATTGGCCCCTTGCAGGAAACAGAAAGCTAATTCACCAGGAATATTACATTGGAAAGATCTGGGATAGACCAAGATATGTAGTGGGAAAACACTCCTACCATCTTCTCGGAAGACTGCACAGTTCTCCCCTCAGTGGTTACTCAGGGTTTCCACCTCTCGATTACCCAGAGGCCCCTCTGGAGACATGTGAAGAAGGTACTGGTAGTCCTCTCAGGTCATTAAATGAACCATTCCTGGGCCCTGGACTGATGATGGAAAGCTGGTGGGGCAGAAGAGTAGGGACCAGCCAAATCTGAAGGAGGCAGCCACAGACTGTGGGTCAGCAGTAGTCTTCAAAGGCTGCCTAGGGTTAAGCTAGGACACCATCTGATATTACCACGGGTGGATCCAAAAACACAAGGAGGTGGTAAATACTGGATTCCGCCGACATGAATTCCACTGCCCTCTTCTTCACGATTTATGTTATTTCCTCTCTTGCATAGCTTTTTAACATTCATTTATTTTCCTTCAATTTTGTGCCTTTTATTTCACTAATTTCTTGCA
>PVKM010019820.1:0-23875 GCA_004027735.1 Carollia perspicillata | reverse complement strand
TGAACTATTGCTCTTTATATAATAATATATGTTTGTAAAGAAAAATTCATTTTCTTTGGAAAGAAGATGTTTACTATAATATTTCATTTAAACTGCCAAGAACAGTGATTGATGGATGATTCACAGAACTTATTCCAGGGAATTTAAATGACTAGTTTACCTGTTGTGTTATTGCATAACTCATTCTCCATTGATTTATATTGTTCTTTTTTTTTTTTTTTGTAACATTGCTGCTTTGCAAACAGGATGGGCTTATCCCAGTGTTGACAGATCATGCAATTCTAGATAACATTGAAATATGTTGAAGTTAGTAAACAAAGGAAGGATTCCACACCTATCTCCATCACAGTAGCAGCCAGGAAGCCTGCATACCCCTCTTCTGTGAAGACAACCTCTCTTTGTTCTGTTTTGCTCCTGGTAAAGTGGCACAGGGCCCACGAGTTACTGCTGACCAGAGTTTTCCAGGTGAAGGAATAGCTCCCTGAAGAAAAGCAGCATTATTAAGGTCGCATTTCTGTTTGAGGTTCACCTGAATTATTCTGAACATGTGATATTTCTTTTCTTCCAGCTTCCTAATTAAGCACGCATGCTTATAACGTCTATTACAGAAATTGCATTCGAGTTCGGAAGAAGATTGGTGGACTTGTGCACAAACATTGTTATGAGTATGGAATGAGAAGACCATCGCAGTTACCACTTCATTTCATTGACTACTGGGGAGAAGACAAAACACGCAGATGTTTTTTGGTAAGAAAGTTTCTAACCTTCTAATAGATTCAGATATCTGACACTTATATTTAATATTATTGCTATAATCACTTATTAAGGATCTGTATGTCTATCACATTGCTAAAAGTTATGGAGACAATGCAAAATAATAGGTGGAGAGGGCAAGGAAAAAAATAGCAGGGACATCATCAGGCTGCAGCTGTGTAAAATAGTATTTAAAAAGTGTGTGTTATTCTTTTACAAAGCTTTTTGTGACTTATAGCTTCATGTATCTGTAGCTCTCCCAAAGTGCACAACTTAGCATTTGTACTGTTTATAATTGCATGCCACGTTTTCACTTTGAAGCATTGTCACCTCGTGGTACAGACATTGCATTCTCACTTCTCTGAGCCCAGTCACTTGGCACAGTGCTGAGCACAAAGCATGTGTTCAGCAAATTGTTTGTGAGGTTAAGCATAGTATGCATCACCCCAGCCCACCATCACTATAAATAGACTAAGTTGAAAATAAATCCATGCCCACGTTTGAAGCATTTTTTTGACACATCGTTAAGATGCTTCAATCTAGAAGTAGCCTCTACCAGGGTCTGACTGCGTCCAGCCTGACACAGAAGAGCTGAGTTATAGAGGAACCAAGGAATCAATAGGGCTGGGGCATTTAGAATGAAAAAATTATGAGGATTCTTTGTATCCAGGCTGACAAGAAACAAAAACAAACAAATAAACAGAAGAGTTAAGGTTGTCTGTGTATAACATTTGGTGAAGTGGCTTGTTTGAGACTTTCTAAATAAGAGGGGCACAAAGGTGCACTTTGATTGGAAGGAAGTGGGAGCTTAATGCCAAAAATACACAGTATTTAAGATTGATACTAGTAATGCCTCTCTCAGGGAGACTGTGTTTAAACCAGGCCCAACCAGCCCCACTTGGAACCATCTGTAGGCTTGCATCTTGCTAAGCAGACAAAGGGTAGGAGGCTCTCTTTTCTGGGTTTTAAAGAGATTCTTTATCAGGGAAGTTCATAATTTCCTGAACTTTATACTATTGACTTCTTCAGCCAAGCATAACAAATTATGTGAGCCCTCCATTATTTTCATTTTGTTTTAAGTGAAACAATGTATAAATTACAAAGTTCTTCAATTAGTATTTTCAGTATAGTACCAATAAGTTTGTAAACATTGTGTTCTATTAGAATTCAAGTAAGCTAAAAATGTCTGAATGATTAAAATGTAGTCACTAATAAGAGGTTACGTTTCTCAGTTTAGAAGCTTGCACATCTGTATGGTATAATATTGATAACAAAACTGATAAACGGTTGTTTGAAATCTGAGCAAATGCACTAAGTTTTCATTGGTAAAATCAAAAATGTATTTTCTTAAGGATATGAAAAAGCAGTGAACAATGTATCATCTTATTTGGCCTTCATGTGATTCATTCTGTGGAATCATGTCCCTAATTAAATTTTTGATCCAAATCAGTAACTACCTAATTTCCATAAACATTTTAATGTTTTCCAGAAAACACAGATTAATTTCTTATATAAGGAATGGTCAGATTAATTTAAAGAGGGAGGGTTACGTTTTTAAAAAGATACCCCCAGACTGCAAGACTATTGTTGATATGAATTATGTACATTTCCAGTGACTCAGCCGAGCTCACTCTGTTGTTTCACTTACCCCCTTCTCTTGTTAAGCTTTTATCATTTCACCAATTTATCATTTTTATCCTTCTTTGCATTCTCCTCTCATGAAGAGAATGATTCTTTTTTTTTTTTGTTCATGCATATCAATGTCATAGTTTTCATTCTTCAAAGTTCCCATTTGGTACTAAGACGTCCTTGTAGCCTGAGGGAAGCTGAATCCACTCCCACTTTCCGGGGTAGAACACATGGCCTGGGATATACCTTCACAGTGCATTTAACAGTCTGGCCAAAGTAATTAGTGCATGGAGCACATATGACTTAATCTAATAGGACTAAATCTTGGAATTTGCTTAATTTGGGGGGAAAAGATACTTTCCTACATCTGCAGAATGTGAAACAAGGCTTATGTAACCATATAGCTGGAGAAAGAATTTTGAGGCTGTGAAGGAAATCCTACACAGTAGAAGGAAAAGCAGAAGTAGAGTAGAGACAAGAAAAAAAATGTGGCCTGGTTTGGTACCACCATTGGGTTTGGGCTCTAGTCTCAGGACATGTGTTGGAATTGGGTTTGCTATTACTGAAACAGAAAGCATCCAAACAGAAAGACCAGTACTACAATAGTTATTCATGGATTAAATACATTTAAGAGCCTATTTAGGTTAGAACAAATGTAAGTGGTGTGCCCTTTCATAATTGTGTGCATTCCTAAGCCCTGGAGCTACTTAGGACTAGAAATTACTTTCTTGATTTTCAGTACAAATCCATTTTGCCTACTTCAGTATTTCCTTAGCTGATGACCCTCAAAGCGCCTCTGTTACTTAAATGATTTCCTATGAAAATACTCCTTTGTGCTTGAATTCATCCGAAACTTTTATTTGTAGTTTTAAATATATTCAGAGGAGTTCCCTTTCTGTGTATGTCTTGTAGTGGTGTCCAAACTTTTGGCATCTCTGAGCCACATTGGAAGAAGTAGAGCTGTCTTGGGCTACACAGTAAATACATAGCAACACATGATCACAAAAAATATAACGTTTCAAGTAAATTTACAATTTTGTGTGGGCCACATTCATAGCCATCCTGGGCTGCATATGGCTCGTGGGCCACAAGTTGGATACCCCTGTAAAGCCCTGAATATTAACATGTAAGTGAAAGGGACATCGTTTTGTGATATGACCTGCATGTAGTAATGAGCTCTTATAGTAGGGTTCTATTTATATTTTTATATTTTAAAATATACTAAATTATCTTTAATATGTTGACTCTTCATTAGGCAACTATTAAAGGTATTTGTGCAAAGACAGCATTGGTAAGTAGGATAAGTTTTTAGATGTTTGTCAAATTATTATTACTGTCACTGCTGGTAGAAGCAGAAAAATAAAAGCACAGCACAGAACATCTACACAGGGTTCACTATCATTACATCATCAAACTGATCAGAGTAAGAAGAGTGATGCTGGAAATATGGTGGTGAATTTAAGGTAGAACAGATCATTTTAAACCATAACAATTTTACCACATTTTTCGGTAAATTTCACATTTAGTTTAGCAGTGAAGGAAAGAAAACAGAGACTGATACATTTTTAATCAATTATTTTTTCATTAAATACTTATTCTGTGCTCCAACCTGTATGTGATATAAAGAAGTATGCTGATTTACTATGCTCTTGAGGCATTTGAATAACATTGGCCCAAAAGATTGATATTTACAAGATGATTAGACACCAATATCTAGGCAACAAGGGCTGAGAAAATACTAGGAATAGAAAAAATTGCTATGAACTTGTGGAGCTGGGACATCTTCCTCGGGACAGTATTGACTGAGGGGTGAAAAATTACCAGCATCTGGAGAGATGGAGGAGAGAAAACATTTTCCTGATATTCCAAAACATTGTGGATATGGGTATCATTAACTCATTAGACATTTCATTAATGTATACAGACCATGAAGGACACATAGATGATGTATATTCTTCACTTATAAGTTGTTACTGTCGACTCAGGCAAATTTCAGTAAAAGTTGACTTGCCTAGTTACTTTTATAATTTATATCTTCATGTACTTAGATTTTGCTTGTCAATCTTATGAGTAATTCCAAGCCATAAAATAAAAGGGAAAAAATTCAATGCCAAGAATAAGGACATGTAATATACAAACTCTTCACTGAGTTGCTACGAACTTCTAATCCTAGTTTGGCAACTTCGGCAATGATGATTATTTATAAGGCAAAATTCACAGACCATTTTTTAAAAATATGGAACTTTCAGCTAGTTTGTTGAAGTTAGAATTTTTTTATTTCACAAATAAATTTTGCAGGCATGATTATGAAGTTCTCATAAAAGAAATGTAGAATTTGGTAAACATCGTGACTGGCTTCTCTGCATTCCTCCTTCCCCCTCCTTATTAATTAAACCCTGAGAAGCAGTAGGCGGGACTGATCTAAGACAATGAGCCAGTCAAGGTCCTTTCGTCCCCTTGACCATTGTTTCAGCATCTGTGCTAAGCCAATAAAGGAATCACATCCCTGGGATGGAAGGCATTGATTTTGGAGGGGTGCGTGTTATCCCTCCAATAAGGAAATACGAGGAGACATTTGCTTGGGAATTCTGGGGACAATGTCCTCTTTCTTAACTGTTAGCCACAAGAAGAGCCACTCTTTATTCATCTAGACAGGATTTGGCCATGTGAAAGACCTGTCAATTTTATTGCTGTCTTTTACCATCTTCTAGAATCTAGATGAAGCTACACAGGAAGGAGTGAGACTAAGGGAAGTACCAGCAAAGGAAGCCAGAACCATTTTTGGCACCTGCGCAGCACATACACTCAGGGTTTCTTTTAGAAAATGTGAATTTTCCATTATTTTCAGCTGGAAACATCTTAACTAATGGAAAGACCCTATAAGAAAATCTTGCCTGTTTTTCCTGATGTTTAATGCTAGTCCTCAAACACTAAATAGACAAATGGCTTAGCCTAGATTTGTAATATTCACAAAAGTCCTGATTTCAGGAAACATTTTATTAAACTGGAATAACATTATTTTTCCAGAGCAGTGCTTTTACTTTGAAACTGTCATCAACCCAGTTTTTACTTCCTCTTTGTTACCTAGAGTAGTGCTCTCCCATTTTTAACATGTATAGTGATCAACTGGGTTGAGGTTCAAGATTCTATGATTCCAACAAGCTCCAGGGGATGTCAATGCAGTTGGTCCAAAGTGCAATGCTCAATACATACCTTGAGTATTAAGGATGAAGTGGACTTCAGACTTCAAACTTATACAGATAGTAAGAGCAACACAAATGAGTTATTATTGTACCTTGACCATGTATTATTGTATTTCATTCAAAAGAACCAGTGAATATATCTACATGGAATTCAATTCTAAACAGATTTCTGTACTACAAATTCATCATCACTTTACATATACGTGTATGTGTGTGCACTAATTTCACACAATCCTAATGCATTATGGGAAGGATAGTGTGCTGGAGGGGAAACTGCTTGATTAAATTTTCTCTCCCAGTTAATTCAATTTTACTGAAATAAATTGCCTGACTATGCAAGAATGGGAAAAACCATTGACATATAAATTGGGCAAAGCAAACAATCCCAGGACACCCAGATTTTTATGGAAGAGCCGATGTGTGTGATATGGTCACTCAGACAGCTCAGTCTGGTTCTTGGACAGGTGTAACTGGGCCCTCATCCAGGTGCTTTCATTGGCTTAATTAGTTGTTAACATATTCTATATTCTCTTTAATTATTTGTAATGCTCTTTTTTATTTCTTGAGCAAAACAGTACTTTTGATTTAATGCTAAAGTGAAAAAGCTATTACAGCAGACATTTTTTATAAAGATGCAAATTTTGTGATATGTTCTAGATAAATAGTCTATAATTTTTCTCTATATTTAAAGGAAGTGGCATATAATGAATCCTAGATCATTATAGCAAGTTCTCACTTAACATTGTTAGTAGCCTCTTCGACTACTAACAAATGACATATAACAAATCCAGTTTTATCATCTGCTAATTGGTATGAACAAGAGTTAAGTTCCCATAGGAATGGAAACACATTAATGTTCTAACAAAAAAAGGTTGAATGAGCCATTATTTAATGGCTTTTTGTATACTGTAACCACATTTTGGAAAATGCAACAGAGAAATGCTTTTTTTATTTTTCTGCCTTTACCCATTTGTATAAATGTATAATATGTGAGTACATTATAAAAAGCAATTTCAAAATACTTAATTGACTAACACACCGGGGAAGTTAGTAGCTATAACACTTTAAGCAGACGTGTCTTGACACAACAGAAAGTTACACTTTCTCAGGCTTCCCCAATGAAGGTTCTCTGGCAGGAAAGTAATAGCCTCCAGGTTGTGTGACAGGGACTCCAGTTTTCTCCATCTTTTGGCTTAGCTTTCTTTCAAGACTTTGGACTTCTCTACATTCAACTAGTGGAACACAAAAGCCAGAGCATTATACACCAAGTTGATAAAAGTCTTGGGCTGGAAACAACATATCACTTCGGATAAAATTTTTCTATTGAGAACGAGTCACATGCATTATCAGGGAGCTGGGAAATAAATATAGTCCACTGGTGGGCAGCTGTCACCCAGAAACAACTAGAAAATGTAGAAGTAGACACAGATTTTGGTAGACTATACTTATCTCTGCTATAGTATTACTTACATATTATATGAGCACTGGGCCCACTGAGTCAACAGGAAGGTGAGTGAGACATTGAGCATTGCTATGTACAGAAGTAAGCAGGAGTGCAAATTTTAACAATATAATACAGTGTAGTGATTACTAGAAGTTGAAAACACTACAAGACAACAAAAAGTTTCTTTTTGGGTAGTTTGTTCTAGTGACATTAGAAGAAAAACTGAGTAGATTTAGGAAAGAAAACTCAAGAGGAAGTTGTCATTGCTCATGTAAGTCATGACAAGTGTTTAAAGTTAAATATTGACAACATGAGGAAAGAAGACACAGAAGACATTTATTCACCAAAGTTGAAAAGATTATGTATAATAAGAAAAGAACTAGAAGGCTCAATATGGCATGATTTGTTGCTGACTTGCTGACCTCAAGAAACTAGATGATTTTATTGATTGTTACAGGGAATTAAGAAGTAACAACGTAAAATTTGAGTATGAACACCAGTAAAAATATATAAAAGCTCATTTTGCTTTGGTTCTTATAGCTCAGGAGAGTGATCAGAGATTGAAGGAATGAGGACTCAGCAGCATAAAAGTGATAGCTAAAGCCAAGAAGTTAACTGAAATTGTAAGGAGGAGCATGCATAATTAGGAGAGGCGGCAAAGGACAAAAAATTTAGGTTGCGTGCAAATGTAAATAGAATAAAAAATAAATTAGACTTACTACCAGGTTTTTGTTCATTAAAAGAAGATAGATCATGTGACTCAGTCTAGTGAAGTAAGTACAGCTGAATAAATTCGCAATGATCCTAGTATTTTGTGGGTCACAGATATTGTGGTGGATGACTTCATGTCAACCTGACTGAGTCAACGGATTCTAAGAGAGCTGGTAAAACATTGTTCCTGGGTGTGTCTGTGAAGATGTGTCTGGAGAGATTAGCATTTGAATCAGTGAACTGAGAAAAGCAGATTACCCCTCCCCATATAAGGAGATATCATCCCATCTGTATTAGACCCGAATAGAAGGAAAGGGAAGAGAAAGGTTAAATTATTTCTCTTGCCTGACTGCTTGAGAAGACATCAGACTCTTCAGTCCTCTAGTTCTCAGGCCTTTGTACTTGGACTCCGCTACACCTACCAGCTTTCCTGGGTCTCCAGCTTGCATGTGACAGATTGTGGGGCCTCTCACTCTCCATACTCAGTGTTCACTATCATTATATACAGATTATATATGTGTGTGTAAATACATGTATGTATATATATATATATATATATATATATATGATATAGATATTTTTCTTTTCTTATATAGGTTTTGTCTCTTTGGAGAATCCTAATACTGACATATTATTAAATATGGGTCTTCTCTCCTCTTAAAATATACACATATGCACGTGCATATAAATCATTCTGGTGAATTTCAGGATCTGTTCAACATTTGGGAATCCAAACATAGCACATGAATTCCAGGTTAAAAATTCTAGCTGTGTACCTAAGGGCTTTTAGACTATAAAAATAATAAGATTAATAACTTTGGTGACTATTCAATGCAATCCCTATTAAAATACAAATGCCATATTTCTCAGATGTAGAACAAACATTTCAAAAATTTGCATGGAAACATAAATGACCCCAAATATCCTCAGCAATTATGAGAAGGAAGAATAAAGTAGGAGGGATCACAATGCCTGATACAAACTTTATTACAAGGCCACTGTAATCAAAAGGCCATTGTAATCTTATGCCAGATTAGTACTGGCATAAAAACAGGAACATAGACCAATGGAACAGAACAGAGAGCCCAGAAATAAGTCTCTACAAGTCTCTACAGTCAGCCCAAGTCTCTACAGTCAGTTAATATTCAACAAAGGGGGCAACACCATAAAATGGAGTAAAAATAGTCTCTTCAACAAATGGTATTGGGAGAACTGGACAGCTATGTGCAAAAAAAATGAAACTCGAGCACAACTTACACCATACACAAAAATAAATTCAAGATGGATAAAAGACTTAAATATAAGCTGTGACACGATTAAAATTCTAGAGGAGAACATAGGCAAGAAAATCTCAGATATCTCACTCAGCAACATTTTTACTGACATGTCCCCCAGAGCAAGGGATATAAAGGAAAGAATAAACAAATGGGATCTCATTAAAATAAAAAGCTTCTGCACAGCTAAAGAAAACAGCATTAAAATAAAAAGAGACCCAACTATATGGGAAAACATATTTGCCAATGATACCTCAGACAAGGGTTTCATCTCCAAAATATACAAAGAACTTACATGACTCCACTCTAAGAAGACAAGCAACCCAATTAAAAAATGGGCAAAGGACCTGAACAGACACTTCTCCAGGGTGGACATACAGAAGGCCCAGAAACATATGAAAGGATGCTCAGCATCACTAGCCATCAGAGAGATGCAAATCAAAACCACAGTGACATACCGCTTTGCACAGGTCAGAATGACCATCATAAACAAATCGACAAACAACAAGTGCTGGTGAAGTTGTGGAGGAAAGGGAACCCTAGTGCAGTGCTGGTGGGAATGCAGACTGGTACAACCACTATGGAAAACAGTATGGAATTTCCTCAGAAAACTAAAAATGGATCTGCCTTTTGATCCGGCAGTTCCACTGCTAGCATTATACCCTAAGAACCCTGAAATACCAATTCAGAAGAACCTTTGCATCCCAATGTTCATAGCAGCATTATTTACAATAGCCAAGTGCTGAAAACAGCCCAAGTGCCCATCAGTAAATGAGTGGATCAAAAACCTGTGGTACATTTACACAATAGAATACTATGCAGCAGAAAGAAAGAAGGACTCCTATCTTTGCAATAGCATAGGTGGAACTGGAGAGCATTATGTTGAGTGAAGTAAGCTAGGCAGTGAAACACAAATACCATATGATCTTACCTGTAAGTGGAACCTAATCAACAAAACAAACAAGTGAGCAAAATGTAACCAGGGGTATGGAAATAAAAAACAAACTGACAGTAACCAGAGGGGAGAGGGAGGAGGATAAACGAGGAAAGAAATGGAAGTGTCAAGTCAAGGAATATGTATAAAGGACCCATGGACAAAGACAACGGGGTAGGGTTGAATGTGGGAGATGGGGGTGGATAGGGCAAGGGAAAGTAATGGGAGGAAATTGGGACAACTGTAACTGAACAATAATAAAAAAAGAAAATGTATATTCTACTGTACTGAAATGAAATATTCTAAAAATATTTTTTAAGGAAAGGAAGAAAAGTCCTGAATATATTTTTAAGTTGGAAAATGTAAAGGAGATACTATTAACTCATTGTACTGATAAATCTTTCCATCAGAAAATTTAAGAACATAATGGAATCCAGAGTTTAAAATGTTACTCACTCTGATTTTCTCTTTTGTAGGGAAACCCTGCAACATTATACGGTGAAAACACATTCACGCTGGTGTTCAAGACCCAGACGTGTTATCTGCTACTCTGTTTAGATTGACACTCTCAGCTCTGTTTTGTTTTCATTTCATGCTTGACTTATTCATAAAATTCTCATGAAATGTCCTTACATTTCTTCCCTCACATTTTCTAGTAGTAAACTCTGACTTCTGCTTCTAGTTTTCTGATTACTTTCTAATGGATTTGGCAAATGTATTAGAATCTATTGTTTGTTTACACTCATCAAAAAACTATCTGTGAAAAATGATGTCAAAAGTAGCCGACACAGACAAAGATCTGTTAATCACTGCGTCAGCTAGAGGAACACTAAGCGATGATCAGCAGAATTAGACTGATTTAAGTCAGACCAATAGAGCATTTTCTGTAGTACGTGTTCAAGTGTTTTTGCCAATGCTGGTATTAGAGGATCAAAGCAACTGATATTTTTCAATTTTTCTGGAGGGGCGTATTCTTTTGATTGATTTTTACTTTTTAATTTGTATCACTTCTCCGTGGCTACAGGTTAAAGGATTTTAATTAATATATTTGAATCCTTTCTTGACAACTAGCTTCATTCATTTTTTTATATATTGTAGATTATTTTACATAATTAAATTAATAAGAACATCAACTTTAAATATCACCTACTTCCAATTTTTAGTCACTTTTCACATTTCAGTGAGTAGTTAGGTTTTAGCTGTTGTTTTTGTTTGTTTATTTGATTTTATTTTTGTTTTATAGCAATAATTACCCTGTCTCCAGCATGCAGGTGGCAGGCTGTGGGACTTGTGAGTCTCCATTCTCAGTGTCCATGATCACAGCTGCATATGGACATAGGCATATGTCTGTAGATATGTAGTTGCCCTGTCTGGACCAGTGACCACTGAGCACCTTAACTTCAGGGTGGCAGGCACTTTGGAGACACTGAAAGAGTGAGTCAGTCCTAATATTCTGTGAGGAGTTTATGATTCCATCCATAACTTCTGAAGACAAGGTCTCATGTCTACTCCATCTACAATTCTGATGTCAGCGGTCATTTACTTAGACATTATTTTATTTAGCTCATTTTAATCAAATACGATTCATAGGCTGGACATTATTTTGGAAGCTGAGGAATAACTAGATAAGTGTACACATGTGAAGTAATGGAAGAAACATAAGAACATTAATATTCACTCAATATAATACAAACTCATATTTTAGTACTCATGTATTAAGCCAGTAGTTACTAAATATCTTTCGCCTGAAGTGTCTTACCTCTTGATGAGCCCACTCAGTCAACATTCTCCCACTTTCCTTGATCTAAGCAGACTTAATCCCATTTCATAGAGGCAATCTTATACTTTGAGGGCAGTAACTTTTTTAAAGACTATTTTTTAGGACAGTTTTAAGTTCACAACAAAATTGAGAGAAAGGTACAGAGATATCATACATACTCTCTGCCCCCACACACAGTACATTTGTTACCAAAGGTGAACCTACATCAACAGATCATAGTTACACAAAGTCCATTGTTTACCTCAGGGTTCAACTTGATGTTGTAATGGGTTTGGACAGACATACAATGAGCTCTATTTATTAATCATCATGATACCATCACACAGAGTATTTTCACAGCCCTCAAAATTCTGTGTGTTTTGCTCTTCATCCATCTCCTGTTGCCCTGACCCCTGGCAAAAATGGACTTTTGATTGTATTCCAAATTTTTGCCTTTTCCAGAAAGTAATGTGTGATATAGTTGGAATCACACATCATGCAGCATTTTCAGATTGGCTTCTTGAACTTAATCATGCTAATTTAAGTTTCCTTCATTTGTTTTCATGGCTGGATAACTCATTTATTTTTAGTACTGAATAATATTCCATTCTTGGATGTATTAAAGCTTATTTCTTCACTAACCTACTGAGGGATATCATGGTCACTTCTAAGTTTTTGGCAATTATGAATAAGGCTGCTGTAGACATTTGTGTGTAGGTTTTAGTGCAGACATAGGTTTTCAAATCATTCTGGTAAATAACAAGAGGTATGATGGCTAGATGCTATGGTAAGAATATATTTACTTTTTTAAGAAACTGTCACACTGTCTTCCAAAGTGGCTGGACCATCTTGCATTTCCATCAGCAATAAATGAAACTTCCTGTTGCTCCACATCCTCACCTTTTGGCGTTGCCAGTGTCCTAGCTTTTGGCCATTCCAATAGCTGTGTAGTAGTGTCTCATTGTTTTAATTTATAGTTCCCTAATGACATTTGATATGGGGTGTCTTTTCATGTGCCTGTTTACCATATGTATATCTTTTGACATATAACTGACATATAATATTTTATTAGATTTAGATGTAAAAATAATGATTTGATATTTGTATGTTTGCAAAATGGGTGTTACCATAATTCTGCTATATATCTTTATAGTGAGATGTCTGTTAAGGTCATTGGTCCATTTTTTAATTGGGCTTTATATTTTCTCAAAGTCAAGTTTTAAGAGTTCTCTGTATATTTTCAGTAACAGTTCTTTATTAGATATATATTTTGCAAATATTTTTCCCAGTCTGTGAATTGACTTCTATTCTCTTGACATTGAGTTTTTGCATTGCAGAAGTTTTTAGTTTTAATGAAGTCCAGCTTCTCAATTATTCTTTCATGAATTATGTCTTTCATTATGTATCTAAAAAAAGTATCACCATACTCCAAATCATGCAGGTTTCCTCCTATATTATCTTCTAAGAGGTTCATAGTTCTCTGTTTTACATTTAGGTTTATGATCCATTTTGAGTTAATTTTTAGGAAGGGTGTAAAATCTGTGTCTAGATTCCCCCCTTTTTTGCATATAGATGATCGGTTGTTCCAGAACCACTTGTTAAAGAGGTCATCTCCATCGTGCTGCCTTTTCTATTTTGCCAAAGATGAATTGACAATATTCATGTGAGTCAGTTTCTGGGTGCTGTCTTGTATTCCATTCATTTATTTGTCTAGTCTTCTGATAGTGCCATACTTTATTAATGTAGCTTTATAATAAGACTTGATGTAGAGTACTGCCAGTTCTCCAACTTTGTTCTTCACTTTCAACATTGTATTGGTTATTCTGTGTCTTTGTCTCTCCATATAAACTTTAAGATCAGTTTTCTGTATCCATGCTTTCTGGGATTTTGGTGGGGATTGCACTGACTCTATAGACCAGGTTGGGCAAAACTGACATCTTGACAATATTGAGCATTTCTACCCGCGAACATGGGTTATCTCTCTGTTTATTTAGTTATTTGATTTCTTTCATTTTTCCTCATAAAAATCTTGTATGTATTGTGTTAGATTTATACCTAAGTATTTAATTTTGAGTGTCTTAATGTAAATAATGCTGTGTTTTTAATTTCAAACTTCCATTTGTTCATTACTGGTAAATACTAAGGCAATTGACTTTTGTATATAAACCTTGTATCCTGCAATCTTGCTATAATCACTTATTAGTGTCGGGAATTTTTAGATTCTTTCATATTTTCGTTGTAGATTATAATTGTATTTGTGAACAACATTTTAAAATCTTCCTCCTAAATCTGTTCACATTTTACTTTTTTTCCTTGCCTTACCACATTAGCAACAGTTTCTAGTAGCACGCTGAAAAGGAATGACAAAGGGATATCCTTAACTTGTACCTGATCTTAGTAGGAGAGCTCTGAAGTTCTTATCACTAAGTGTAACAGTATCTGTGGGTTATTTTAGATATTATTTACCAAATTTAGAAAATTTACCTCTATTCCTAGTTTACTGCGAGGTTTTTTTAAAAATCATGGATGGGTGTTGGGAGAGCAATAACTTTTAATGGAAAAATGCGAAGGAGATCATTTCAAAATGCAAAAAAATCTTCTCTATGTATATGGATTGGTGACAACTCCTCCCCTAGAGAGCATCCTAAACATATTAAACAATAGAACTGGAGAGAGAAAGTTAAGTAATGGGATTTTTAAGTCTTTCAGACTTTAAAAGAAAGTTTCAGAGGGTTAAAAAGAAGGCTGACAAATACACCACCAGTGGAAGATAGAGGATTTTTCTCTTTCTCTCTCCACATCCCAAACCCCACCCCCAATATACACTACTCCTGTAGGAAAAGACTACTGATAGTGATCTGTGAAAGGCAAAAACAGAATTTGACCATGTGTTGAAAGAGTGAAAGAGGTGTTTTATGTGTGAAGAAGGAAGACATTAAAAGTTCTAACTTTTCCATGATATTTTCTTTAAGAATCTGTCTTCTCTAGTGGATGCTGGGCAATGGCTATATAAGCATCCATTCCACTCTCCTTTTGCCGCAGATTCTAGAAAACTAAAATTATCCAGATTATCAGCTAGGATTCTGAGTGCAAATTTGATTTCATCAAATGCATCATGCACATTTAAGTAGATTTGAAATTAGAAATGAGAGTATGTTTGCTGCTCTTTTGAGCATTTTCTCCTTGTCATGAGTAGTGAATGTCTATTTTACTTCCAATAGGACTTCCTGGTTAGGCAGAGGTTATATTTGCAGCTCCCTGTGGTTCAAAAGCTTACCAGGGTCAGGATTTCCACAAAAGAGCTTGAGAGATGGGCCAAACCTCTTAGTGGTAAATTGGCATTGTACTGAATATATCTTTTCTTGAAATACTAAGTGGAAGTTATAACAGGTGGATGGTTAGGGCATGTTTGATTTGACATAGGGATCCTGTACACTTCCCTCTTTTTCCACCCCAGAGAAACCTCTCTCTCTTGTGCCTATACTTTCCTCTTTTATGATTTTGTATTTTTTTAATGAATGTATGGAACAGACCAGACTCTGGACTTCTTGAGGGCATAGGACAAGATTTTTAAAAATATATTTGTATGTATGATGCTGGGCCAGACATGTAATAGAGCTCACAAATAATTATTGAGTGAAGAAATTAGTGTATTAATGAACAATATGCTCCAGAATTTTTTAATTAGATGTTCTTCAAATTACCTGCAATTCTGTCTTCAAGGATAAGTATTGTTTTTTATTATGTCATTCCCATATGATATGAGTATAGTATTCCAAATGCTATAGGGGTAGGATAAGTTTTTAAAAAGAGACATCACAATATAAATTACTTATCCAAACTGAAGAATAATGAGAAATGTAGTAATTTTCTTCAGTTCCTGTCCATTCATTGTTAAGGGGTTGTAGCAGAGTGTGGGTCACCACCATAAAGGAGACATTGGCCTTGGAAATCTAGGTTCCTACTTAGTTTTAGTTCCAGACTTATATATTATTACCCTCATGCAGGAGTTTCTTTTACTTTCTGTTAAGTATTTGATGCAGCATTTATTCCTGTGGTCTAAATGCACCGATGTTCACATTTCCTATTTTCAAAGGGGATTTAAATTCAGAACTGAAGTTTGAATAGGCCAAAGGATTACAAATGCCTGCAACTCATCACTACTTTCTTGTTTATGACATATTTCCCCTTCATAGCCCTATGAACCTGAACTTATACAGGCTACAGCATAAAAGATAAATTAATATTAAGTGTTTGATCTCTGCATATTTCATTTTGTGGCTCAAGAAACTGAGGCAGCTAAGCTTCATATTCTGTGTAGAGACCTGAAAGAATAACACCTTTAAAGGAAAATGTGTGTGTGTGTGTATAACAATATGTAAAAATGATGGGATTACTCTTATGGACTTTGGATACTTTTAGAGAATAAATATACATATATATGCATCTTCTCTAAAAGTATTACATATTTCATAAGTGTGATCTCATTATTTTCCAAACTGGAACATAGCTTAGGGCTTAATGATTGCTGTTTAAACAAGCAATACAAATTCATTTTACACCCAATCTGAAGGCATCTTTCATAGACGATGAAACAAAAACAGATCTATGGGTTATATCTTTTCTGTTTTTATTTTTTTCTTCCAAGTATAACCTTTGTTTCACCAGATCAAACCAGCCTGGACATGAAGGAGGCCACATTATTGATAATAAGAGACCATCCAAGTTTACATTTGTAATTGCAAATAGCTAGAAATCCAGAAATTCTCATTCGTTCCTCAGCAAAGTCAGAGAAATTGTCACATTTATCTCCAAAACTCAGTCCTCTTATGCATTTGTGTATGCTGTTCAAAATAACTTAAAATAACTCCTCTGGAAGAGCTGTTTGTTATTATTCTCCTGTCTATGTATCATATGTTGTAAAGAGCATATTTTAGTAATTAACATAGATAAAGAAAGAAACTTGTTTTTATCTCCCCCATGTACAAGGATTTCGGGTGAGTTCCTGGGAATGGGTAAGGCCTTAAGGCCAGGAGTTAATCTCAGCTGATCATGTTTATTTGGCCAAAGCACACAGGTCCTGAGCCCCTTTTCACTTTTGGTGAGCACATCATGGTCTCTCCTGCAAACGGGCCTGGGGTGCCTACTTCAAGGGCATCCAAACTCTCTGAGGGTATGTAGCTGACACCAAGCTCCACTGCCTCCCTCGCACACGAGAAAGCATTTATTCCATAAATTACTCATGTAAAGAGTGACCCTTAGTTCTTGTTTATATAACTGTGATCTTGCAATCTGTTTCTAATTTCCTAGAAATTAATAAAATATTCTTATATGAATAACATGACCATTATGTTATCCTTAATGTTCTTTTTACTCATATAATTATTATGTAGCTACGTGACTTATTCAGTCTTTACAAATTTAGTTCAATGGGAGATTATTTCTTATCCATTCATATGTGCTGAAAAAATAACTCCTTATTTTTGCTTCGAGAAATTCGACGAGGTTTAAGTAGGTATAATGGATATTAACAGTCTAAGGGCTGTATAACTTTAGCTCAATAAGCAAAATGTACAAGAAAAGGATTAGGTTAATAAAACTAGGGGGCTTAATAGAGATATAGTATAGTTATTACACGAAGTGAAGCAGAGCTCTTGCTTTCCAACTGAATTTCTTACATCAGTATAGTACTTTTTAATGACCAGATGATTTGGTAGGTAAAATATTCCCATCCTCTCTAAAGAAGGGAGACTTGTTTCTGACTAGAAAGTAAAGTTCAGAGTTAAATGACTTCCTTTAACTATGGCAAGAATGTTGAACGTAGATTTTCTCTTGAATTAAATGTTTATTGGTTTTCTCATTTTAAATGTGGATGTCAACTCTATTTAAAAGTAGTTGTTCCAATTCATTCACATTTCATTTGCACACATACTGAGATTCTGGGTGCCTGTTTTGGGGCACAGAGCATGAAGATTTCGAGATCATGTTACAGCTTAAAAAAGTTGCAGCTGAAATAGAATATGATATAGTGTCAAGGTTACACAGTGAGGGTTGTGGCAGAACCTGGATATTTGAACTCACATCTGTAACCTTCCAGTAAGCCATACTCTTTCTTCCCCAAGCTCTTTTTAACCCAGAGTAATGCAGACATGTCCGTTCATACATGTAAATAAAGATGGTGAGTAAAACATTTTTATTAGAATTGACTCAAATCTACCTCAGTGACATTTTTCCTTCTCTTTAACCTTATAGTTTTTGGACGGGAGCACAGTTGAATAGTTTAGAATGTGGGCACAGTTGGAACTCATGATTTTTTTTGTCAGAACTGTATATTTTGAGGGAATAAATATACACATAAAATAGTTGCATCATTTTAGTATGGATGGAAAATGTCAGAATGAAGAAACTTTAGAAAAAATGGGGGAAAAGTATGCTTTGTAGCATAGGAAAATGTTTAATGTCCAAGGATTTGGGGAACCATGTTTGTTTGCAAGATTATAATCTTCAACATAAATTTTGTGATCAATTAATTTATAAAATGATTGGTTCACAACCTCCTCAGCTGCTTCTGGGCTATAATCTGAAACAGAGGGCAGGGAGGGACTAAAGAAAGAGGCAGGCCACTCCAGATTGGTGGGTAATAGTTCCATAAGCAAGGGAATTTATCTACGAGGCTTGTCTTGTGTGGCTGAGAGACCAGGAGACTTTCCTCAACCACCTGCCAAATCTTAAAATGTATATAAGGGCTTAACAAGGTTGTTACGAACACTGGGGACTTCATTTAGGTTTAGTCGTGTTCTCAGTCTAGATAGTCTTATCATCACATAACAGTCTCAAAGCCGTATTTTGAGGGTAGCTTCTGGGAGTGGGTAAGACAGGAGAAGCACGTGTTCCAAAGACAGGTTAGGGTATGAGGAACCTTCCATTGCCCAGGTCCAGCCAGCAGGCTGAGCTGGCAGTCATGTCTTCTTCTTGACCACCTCCAACAGCAGTTTGTGTTTGTATTTTTATCATCTTTAAGTATTTTTATATGTTCTCATAGGTCGTCTTTAGAATATACAGATTAAGTGGGAAATGATGATCAAGTGAAAAAAAAATCACTGTGTGTTTATATAATATGTAGTTTTTGGGGACAATATGATGCTTAGTGAAAGGTTGCAAAACATGTGCACTCTAAATATTTCCTACTTTAGGTTAATCTATTTATTATTTCTGCATACAAAAATAGACTCAACTTGTTCTTTTCCCTATGGCTTTATTTTGATTCCTATCTTTTTTTTTTCCTTTTTCCACACCATTATTGATTCAGTTCCTATTGCTGTAAAAGATGCTAATCCAGTGTATGAGATAATGAAGTGATCAGCAGAAAAAGCAATTACCTGCCTAGAAATAAATGTTGCTATCTTTTTTTAAGGATTTTATGTATTTATTTTAAGGGAGAGGAGGAAGAGGGGAGAAACATCATTGTGTGAAAGAAACATCAACCAGTGGCCTCTCCCATACCCCCTAGTGGGGAGCTGGCCTGGAACCCAGGCATGTGGCCTGACTGAGAATCAAACCAGCAACTTTTTGGTTTGCAGGCTGGTGCTCAATGCACTGAGACACACCAGCCAGAGCTGTTGCCATCTTTTGTATGCAAAGAAGACAGTGAACCTGACTGTGGGAATTAGCCAATGCTAACAAACTAAGTGAATATAATTCTTGCAACTGAACATGGACCATAGTAGTCTAGATAACTAAACATAGATCATAGTAGTTTAATTTAATGTAATATTTCTGTGCTTAACTCATTAATGTGGTGGGGATGCTAGAAATTAAAATTCCAACTTGTGAGTTTTATATGCTAAGGATTGAATACAGGTTAATGTCATTTATTACAGATCTGTATTAGAACATCCAGGTACTCTGGTTCTGTTTGTAGCTCTGCCATGGACAGAAATATATTTGATATCCAGATACATGTTATTTTAAAAAAATATTTGCTGAAATGATCTACTCGTAGGAAATGCTAAAAGAGGGCACTTCACACAAACCTATGAACTGTGAGTCTTTATCTCATATTGACATGTACAATGAATACCATATATTAAGAATTCTCCATTTTTATTTATTTTTTAAAGATTTTATTTATTTATTTTTAGAGAAAGGAGAAGGGAAGGAGAAAGAGAGGAAGAGAAACATCACTGTGTGGTTGCCTCTCATGCATCCTCTACCCAGCCATGTGCCCTGACTAGGGATGGAACCGGTGACCCTTCGGTTGGCAGGCTGGCCCACAATCCAATGGACCACACCAGCCAGGGTAGAATTCTCAGTTTTTAGACAACTAAATTATTTGTCAACGTATGAATAGTTAATAATCTGACTTTGGCAATACCTATTTCCTGTTAAAAATTTCAATATTTGTGGATAACTCTATGTGAAAAGAAGTTCTGAGAAATAATTATCTGAGTTTATTTATCTTGGAGGATTTATTTCCAGTCTACAGATGCAAAGGAACTAACATCAGGTTATTGCTATTCAATTTTTAGAAATACTACCCACACAGTAAGATTTTCTGACCTTGCAGGCTAATAAAATGTTTTAATGTATCAGAATCAGCAGAGCATGTGGGCAGATAAGTCACTGAGCTAATTAGTCATCCCTCTCCCAAGAGCTGTGTATGACTTAGTGAAGTGTGTTTAGCATTCCAAGTAAATCAACATTGTTCAGGCAGAAAAGCGTCATTTCTGAGTCATTTCCATAACTCTGCCACCTTGACTTTGCAATAAAATCTCCCAAGTTTATGATGCTTACAGCTTGTAAAAAGGGAAGGTAGCAGGAAGGAAAATTGATGCCACACATAATCATGTGATAACCACAGGACACTAACTTTAAGAGTCAGAATGGATTCCTGAGTAATGGAAATGAAGATGCAAATATGTCAGCTCATATGCATAAATGAACAATGATAAGTCATTTTCATGAGAACTGATCGACAGCTATGTTCCTGGTATTTTTGCTTATGTTATACTCTCAGTTTTAGGATGTGGACACAGTTGAAGGGAAAAACAGAAAACTTGATCTACAGCTTAGAAGCAGTTCAGGTGGAGTTTCAGACAAGCCTTGGGTGGTAGCAAAGAGAACTATCCTCACACTCCTTGGGATTCTTCCAAAAGACAAAAAAACAAGCAATAATAACACTAATTTTTAAATTTCCCATATAATTATATTTTAGTTATAACATTTTACTTAGTCATTTTGTAATCTCTTTTCACAAACATTTCTACTGTGGACCTTCTGAGTAAGGAAACACATTAGGGAAGCCAGACAAAGACGATTATGATTATTCTAATTTTATAGATGGAAAATGAGATACGGACAGAAGTCTATTACTGAAGATCGTCTGTTTGAAAGTGGCAAAATCCAGTATACCTGATATATAAATACATGATAAAAGGATCAAAAGATTGCAATAAAAATTGTGGGGGAAAAAACCCCAGTTTTTTGTATCAACAATCTTTCCTTCTCAACTCTTTCTGCTCCTTTATTTTTCAAATGAGGAAAACCTCTCTGACCCCAAAACTCATTTCCTTCACTCTACTTTTTCCCCCACTCTGTTCATTCCTCCTCTTCAACTCCACCATCTGAGAAGAACAACTGCCACCTTCTTACCAACAGTTCCCCTTGTGAACGTCTGCAGTCTGGCTCCTGCCTCTCGTTCCACTGAGATTGCTCTCTCGGTAGACACCAGTCTTTATCCTTAAAGCTGATATTTTGTTCTCAGTTATTCCTCATCCCTCCTTGCACTCTGTGAAACTTTAGAACTCTTGAAAATTTTGCTTACTTAAACTCTCTCCCCGCTCCAGAGATAAATGACAGCATAAGCTCTTGGATGAAAAAGCATTTCTCACACCCTGCTTCTGCCTCCTCTTCTTCCAGGCCTGTAAGCAAAGTCTGTTTTGTTTTGTTTTTCCCTCCACCTTTTCCTACTTGTCAGTTATGCTAAAATATATACATATTTTATATGTTAAAAAGTTTAATGAATTTGAATTACCTCTCTTTCCTAAACACATTTCCAAAGTTAGTTTCTGTTCTATAAAATGACCAAGCAGTCAAAAAGAAATTACTCACCTGACACCAGATAAAAATTGCAAGACATTTTTTTCCGACTACTGAAGTAGGGGAGAGAGACTTCAGTGCAAACTGGGCTTGACTCCACCAAAACAAAAGACAGGAGGCTTTTTAAAAGCTGGGGTATGCTACAAGAAAATTACTGAAGGGTGCCCTGGCTGGTGTGGCTCAGTGGACTGAGTACATTCCTGGGAAGCAAAGGGTCATTGGTTCGATTCCCAGTCAGGGCACATGCCTGTTTTCTGGCCAGGTCCCCAGTGGGGACATGCGAGAGGCAACCACTTATTGATGTTTCTCTTCCTTTCTTTCTCCCTCCCTTTCCACCTAAAAATAAATAAAACCTTAAAAAAAACACATTTAAAAAATTACTGAAGGGCGTTAAGAGGGGGTGGTCAAAGTGACTAGGCCATCAGTGATTATTAATTGGCATTTATTTGGAGGAAAAACAAACTTTTAGTATCTTTAGGTCAGGAGGCAGTTAAAGAAGGCACCCACCAAGGTTAGGCGTACTGGCCCACAAGAACTAGAAGACAGCAGAGATATCTCCCTGAATGTTTGCATTTCAAGGAGTTAGTTTTGAAGTCCTTTAGAAGGCATTTGTGGGTGGTAGAAGGCTTATATTTCAAAGAGAAAATGGATTTACAACTACAAGTATTCTAAAGGAACTAATCTACAAAATGGGGGGGTTCAGGTGTCCATAGTAATGTTTTGGGTGGAACAAACAGTAAATTCTGTTGTCAGTATTCCCCAGAGAAACAGAAGCAGATAGGACACACATACACATCTATAATTTATTATAAGAAATTGGGTCACATAATTATAGAGGCTGAGAAGTCCCGAGATCTGCAGTCTGTTAGCTGGAGGCCTGCCTGGGGGGGCCAACAACGTGGGTCCAGTCTGAGTCTGAAGGCCTGAACACCAGGAGAATGGATGGTAAGTTCAGGCCTGAAAGCCAGCAGGCACAAGACCCAAATAGCCGAAGCTTCAGTTTGAGTCCCAAGTCAAGAAAGGACAGATGTTCCAGCTTAAGGCTGTCATGCAAGAAGCTCTATCTTATTCCAGGGACAGTAACAGACCTTTTGGTCTATTCAGGCCTTCAGTTTATTGGATGAGGACCATGCACATTAGAGAGATCAATCTTCTTCACTCGGTCTACTGACTCTAATGTTACTCTTACCCCAAAACACTTTCACAGCTATAGCCAGAATAATGCTTCACCAAATATCTGACCATCCCACAGGCCAGTCAGGTTGACACGTAAAATTAACCATTACAACAGCGTTGAGATTTCTCAGGTAGATATTTTAAAATGTGAGTCAGGGGTGGCACTGTGATCATCCTAGGAACATGGCTTTGGGCCAATAGAAGCTACGCTAGATTCTGGTGGATTGTTTCAGCACATTGGGTTGAGTGGTGTCATTTGTTCTGAGAGTTTTATAGTTCTCAGCAGTCAAGTAGCATTATTTTTATGCAGTCTCTCATGATAATTTTATGAGATTTAATTGGTAAATGTTTTAAGTCACCTTAAAATTCTAAGAAAAATTTAAATAAGATTTTGTTATGATAAAATAGTAAGATAAAAATAAGTATATCGATTTATGTACCCGCTGTAGAATTGTGAGTTTTAGAGTTTAACTAATTTTCATGTTTGAAAGGGTACAGACTCAGTTCATATTATTTGTTATATTCAAAGTGCTGCCTTATAATGTTTTTATTCATACCTTGCCATGAATATGATCTTAGGTATTTGGAAGATACAATAGCAATGTACTTTCAGAAAGTATTATTCTGGCAAAATACATAAAGCAAGTTTTATATCATATAGTTTTCCTTTTAAAGATGAATTACTCTTCAATTTCCTATTATTACATGCCAGGATCTTGTTATAGAATTATTTTATCACTATAATTAAGTGAATAATGAATACAGTAAATATTTAGTAAGTGCATACATAGCAGTAGGTACTATGGAAACAAAGTTACTCTCTCATTTTTATGTGCACATTTCTTAACCGGAAAGACTTTGTTTTAAAAACTATTTTATGTATTAATTTTTAGA
>PVKM010019819.1:0-23881 GCA_004027735.1 Carollia perspicillata | reverse complement strand
CTTTTCCTTCTGCTAATCACTGTACGGTTGTCTGTGTCATGAGGTTTTGTTTTTTTTACTGCTGAATCCCTTCACCTTTTTAACCAGCTGTGTAAAACCCCTCCCCACACCACCACAGTGGTCAGCCTGCTCTCTATCTGTGAGTCTGTCTCTATGTTCCTTGTTAGTTCATTCTGTTCATTAGATTCCACATATGAGTGAAATCATATGGAACTTATCTTTTTCTCACTGACTTATTTCACTTAGCATCGTGTTCTCCAGGTCCATCCATGATGTCACAAAGGGTAAGATTTCTTTCTTTTTTATAGCCAAGTAGTATTCCATTGTAAATGTAGCACGGCTTTTTTGCTCACTCGTCCACCGATGGGTACTTGGGCCGCTTCCATATTTTAGCTATACTAAATAACCCTGCAATGAATATAGGGGTGCATATATTCTTTTTTATTGTTTTATGTTTTTTTAAATTCTTTTATCCTTACCTAAGAACCTTTTTCTATTGCCTTTAGACAGAGGAAGGGAAAGAGAGAGAGAGAGAGACATTGTTATGTTCGAGAAATATCAGTTGGTTATTTCCCATACATGTCCTGACGGGATCCAACCCATAACCTAGGTGTATTTCCTGACTGGGAATCAAACCCACAACTTTTCAGTGTATGAGATGATGCTCCAACCAACTGAGAGACACAGGCCAGAGCTCTTTTTATGTTGCTGTTGTTTTTATGTTTTTTTTAAACAATGGACAACTACTCAGCTGTAAAAAGATAAAGAAATCTTACCTTTGGCAACAGGAGGAATGGACCTGGAGAGCACAATGCTAAGTGAAATAAGCCAGGTGTTGAAAGACAAGTACTATATGATTTCACTCATATGTGGAATCTAATGAACAAAATGAACTAACAAAGCAATATAGAGATATACTTGTAAATAGACAGCAGGCTGACAGCAATCAGGGGTGGGATGCCAGGTCGGGGGTGGAGGCATTGAACAAAAAAAAGGAAAAAAGAGACAAAAACTCAGGACATGGAAAAGAGTGTGATAATTGCTGTTGGGAGGGGTTAGGGAGAGGTAAAGAGAGCGTAGGGCAAATAAATGGTGAAAGAGAGAGACTTGCACATCTTCTTTCAAGGTAGTATTTACAGTTTCTTCAGATATATTCCCAGAAGTGGAATTGCTGGATTATAAAACAGTTCCATTTTTAATGTTTTGAGGTAACTCCATACTGCTTTCCACAGTGGCTACACCAATCTGCATTCCCACCAACAGTGCACAAAGGTTTCCCTTTCTCCACATCCTCACAGGCACTTGTTTGTTGATTTGTTGATGATAGCTATTCTGACAAGTGTGAGGTGATATCTCATTGTGGTTTCAATTTAAATTTATCTGATGATTAGTAAACATCTTTTCTTATGTCCATTGGCCATCTGTATGTCCTCTTTGCAGAAGTGTCTGTTTAAGTCCTTTGTCCATTTCTTAATCAGATTTGATTTTTGGTGTTGAGTTTTTTAAGTTCTTTATAAATTTTGGTTATTAACCCCTTACCAGAAGAAGTATCATTGGCAAATATGTTCTCTCATTCAGTGGGATGTCTCATTCAGTGGGATGTCTATGTATTCTGTTGATGGTTTCCTGTGCTGTGCTTGATAGAATACCATTTGTTTATTTTTTTTATTTTGTTGCCTAAGGAGATATGTCAGAAAAGTATTGCTATGAAAATTATCTGAGATTTTACTGCCTATGTTTTCTTTTAGGAATTTCACACTTTTGAGTCTAACATTTAAATGCCTAATCCATTTTAATTTTATTCTTATCTGTAGTATAAGAAAGTGGTCTAGTTTCATTTTTTTGTACGCATCTATCCAATTTTCCAAACACCATTTATTGAATAGACTATCTTTACTCCATTATATGTCTTTGCCTCTTTTGTCAAATATTAATTGACCAAAAAAGACATGAATTTATCTCTGGACCCTCTTTTCTGTTGTATTAATCCATTTGGCCGGTTTTATGACAGTGCCATGATCTTTAGATTACTATGGCCTTATAATACAATTTCATATCAAGTAGCATGATTCTTACAACTTTGTTCTTCTTTCTCAAGATTGCTGTTGCTATTCGGGGCCTTTTGTGGTTTCATATAAATTTTTGTCACGTTTGGTCTAGTTCTGTGAAATATTCCATCTTGATAGGAATTGTGCTGAATGTACAGGTTGCTTTGAGTAGTATGAACATTTTTATTACATTAGTTCTTCCTATCCATATGCTTCTTATCCATACACATCCTATCCATATACTTTCACTTATTTGTATCATCTTTAATTTCTTTCTTCAATGTCTTATACTTTTATGCTACAGGTCTTTTACATCCTTGGTTAAATTTATTTTACTAGGTATTTTTTGATGCAATTGTAAATAGGATTGTTTTCTTATTTTCTGATAGTTCATTATTAGCATATAAAATGCAACTGATTTCTGGATATTTATTTTGTATGCTGTTAGTTTACTGGATTGATTTATCAGTTCTAGTAGTTTTTTTTTTTGTGGAATTTTTAGGGTTCTCTATATACAGTATCATGTGGTCTGCAAATACTGACAGTTTTACTTCTTCCTCTCCAATTTGGTTGTCTTTTATTTCTTCTTCTTGTCTGATTGCTGTGGTTAAGACTTCCAGTATTACGTTGAATAAGAGTGATAAAAACAGACATCCCTGTCTTGTATCTGATCTTAAGGGAAACACTTGTACTTTTTGTCCATTGAGTATGATGTTGGCTGTGGGTTCGTCCTATAGAGCCTATATTATGTTGAGGTATGTTCCCTCTACTTCCACTTTGCAGAAAGTTTTTATCATAAATGGGTGCTGGATTTTATTAAAAGTTTTTCTGCAATTATTGATATGATCATGTGATTTTATCCTTCTTTTGTTTATGTGCTATATCACATTTATTAATTTGCAGATATTGTACCAACTTTGCACCACTGAAATAAATCCCACTTGACCACAGTGTATCTTTTTAATGTATTGCTGAATCCTGTTTGTTAATATTTTGTTGAGGATTTTAGCATCTATGTTCATCAGGACTATTGGCCTATAGTGTTCTTTCTTTGTAGTGACTTTATCTGGTTTTGGAATTAGGATAAAAATGAGCTTAGGAGGCTTCCCTCCTCTACAATTTTTTGTAATAGTTTGAGAAGGATAGGTTTCAGTGCTTCTTTGCATGTTTGGTAAAATTCACCCATGAAACCATCCTGTCAAGGCTTTTGTTTATTGAGAGTTTTTTTTATTACTGCTTCAGTTTCATTGGGCATAATCTGTCTGTCTATACTATCTGATTCTTCCAGATTTAGTTTTGGAAGTTAGTATGTTTTTAGAAATGTACCATTTTGTCCAGGTTGTCCAATCTGTTGGCATATAGTCAGAAGTTGCAGGGCACCAAATCTGGATTGTAGCAGGACTGCGTTACCTGGGTGATTTGATATTTTGCCTAAAAACTCTGTACAAGACATGATGCATGAGTGGGAGCATTGTTATGATGAAGCTGCCAATTACCAGTTGCCTAAGCTGTAGCCTTCTAAATCATCTGCATAATTTCCACAGAGGAATGTTCAAGCTTAACGCAAAATTGGATGCAGATTCATCACCCTACTTGCTCAGTCATTTTGAATGCTATAGCCACACACTACACATGCTCACTCAACTTCGTCTACCACCCCCACTGATTAGTACAGTGAAGTCGCCATTGTTTATGCATGCGCATTCCAGGCCAATCTCCTTGACTGCCAGGCTATGTCAATGTCATGCAAATGTTCTCATTATATTAACAATAGCTGGACTTTTTCCAGACAGACCTCATTTTATATATGTAATGCAATTTGCCATTTTATCCATTCTTAGTGTACAATTCAGTGACATTAGATTTATAACATCATACCCTATGTTTTTCATTCAGAGCGTTTAAGCCATTTACAATTAAAGTGGTTATTGATAGCTACATATTTATTGCCACTTTATTCTTTTAACTCTGTCCCTCTGTTTCCTTATTCTACTCCTCCTACTTCTCCTTCTTTTCCTCCTTCTCTTCTTCCTCCTCCTCCTCCTTCTTCTTCAAGGAGGCCATTTAACATTTTTTTGTAATATGGGTATGGTGATAATAAACTCCTTTAGCTTTTTCTTGTTTGGGAAGCTCTTTATTTCTCCTTCAGTTTTAAATGATAGCCTTGCTGCATAAAGTAGTCTTGGTTGTAAGTCTTTGCTTTTCATCACTTTGAATATTTCATGCCAATCCCTTCTCACCTGAAATGTTTCTGTTGAGAAATCAGTTGGAAATTTTATGGGAACTCCCTTTTAGGTAATTAATTGGCATTCTCTTGCTGCTTTTAAGATTCTCTTTGTCTTTAATCTTTGCCACTTTCATTATGATGTGTCTTGGTGTGGTTCTCTTTGGGTTCATCCCATTTGGGACTCTCTGTGCTCCCTGGATTTTTGTGTCTTTTTCCTTCATCAGGTTAGGGAAGTTTTCAATCATCGTTTCTTCAAATAGTTTCTTGATCCCTTAATCACTCTGTTTTTCTTCTGGTACCCCTATGATACAGATATTGTTACACTTCATGTTGTCCCAATGGTCCCTTAAACTATATTAATTTTTTTAATTCTTTTTTCTTTTTGAATCATTGGATGTTTTTTCTCCTTTTTCTTGCAAATCACTGATTCAGTCCTCTGCTTCATCCAGCCTACTGTTTATTTCTTCCAGTGTATTCTTCATTTCAGATATTATATTCTTCATTTCTGACTGGTTCTTTTTATAATTTCTATGTCCTTTTTCATGCTGTTGAGCATCCTTATAACCATTGCTTTGAATTCTGTGTCTGATAAATTGCTTGCTTGCTTGCTTCCATTTCATTTAGCTCTTTTTCTAGAGATTTCTCCTGTTATTTCATTTGGGGCATGTTTCTTTGTCTCCCTATTTGGGTTGCTTTTTTGGGGTTTTTTTTCTATGTTTTAGATAGATGTGCTAGGCCTCCAAGTCCTGGTGGGATGGCCTTTTGTGGTAGGTGTCCTATAGGGTCCAATGGTGCAGTTTCCTTGGTCACCTGAGCTGGGTGCTCCAAGAATATAATTTGTAGGGGTTATGTGAGCTCTCCTGTTATAATGGAATTTTGATTGCCATTGGCCCATTTATTCATGGGATCAACTGTCAGGCTGGCTGAGAGTGAGACTTAACCCTGACCACAGCATGCAAGCTGCTGTGTAGATGCTGACCACGTGTAATGGAATTTGCCTTGCAGAATCTGATGTCTTCTAAGATCTCCCTTAGACACACCACCTGTGAAGCTTATTGGACCCTGCTCTCATGTTGCCTGAAGCTAGCTACTAGGTCTGTTAGTTCTGGGCATCTTGGGCTGGACTCCGGGGCAAACAAAGTCAGATGATGCCAGTGCCTGGCCCTGGACAACTTGTTTCGAGCTTCAAGCAATCTGCAGTCTGTGGCTGCCTCTGTGGACCTGGGTGCATGCAGGAAGGACCAAGCTGTATGCATGGCTGTATATTACCAGCACCAGGTTTGGAGGCAGGTCAACAAAAGTTCCCAGGCACTCTGCAATCTGCCTGCACTGGCCTCTGTTTGCCAGCTGCCTATTAGGCTCAGTCACTGAAAGAGTCTTTGGTGGTACTCGGGTTGCATGAATTAGGTTTATGGTGAGTCACCAGATAAGGGTGAATTGTGTTCACCAGATTGATATAGGTTCAAACTAGATGCCAGTGCTTGGTCTTAGGCAACTCACAAATGTCCCAGGTATACCAAGTGTAGCTGCCATTCTCTAGGTGCTCACACAGCTTTGTGTTGGGGCAGGGTCTCAGGGAGTTATCAGAGAGAGGCCAGCGGAGTTTATCACACCCAAGCAGATCAAGATTTGGCTGTGTGAAGTGAGGGCTCTCCTTCAGCCTGGTGTGCAAGGGAAAAATGGCCCCTGTCCTACAGCCACACAACTCAGTCTAATCCATATTCTGGTGGAAAGGGATGGAGCTCAGCAGGGTGGGGCCATTGCAAGTCAGGAAGACAGGGCTTGTTGATCTTCAGTGAGGGAAAGGTGTTGGTCAGAGTTTGAAGACAGTTAGGGGTGGCCCCCAACCCAAAGTCACACAGCTCAGTCACTGACAAACCCTGAGTCTGCCCAGAGCTCTATACTCTGGCCAAGGCAGCTGACTTCTCAGCAGGGCACAAGTGGCACGGGGTGGGATGCAAAGCAATCCAGAGGATGGGGCTATTGCTTTCCCTCAGGATGATGCCACATGGAGAAGTGTGCCCCACCCAAGAAAGATGGCATCTGCAGCATGGGAGAATGACATTACAGGGGCTCTGGAAGCTGTCCCTTCAGCTCTCTACCCAGAGTCAGTCTGCCCTCCCCCTGCTGGAGCCAAGGGTGAGTGTCTACGAATGAAATTTTGTCTGTTGGCCCATTTAGAGGGCACCTGTATCCCAGAGAACTCCAGTCTCTCCCTGACAAACAGATATCCCAATGCTTTTTATAGACAAATGTTATGTGGGCACCTCTTCCTTGCTCTGGTGCTCTGGGCTGGGGAGCCTAGTTTGGGGTTGAGACCCCATGCTTCTCAGAGGTGTGCTTTTACAGCTGAGATATCCCTCTGGAATCTCAGCTACTGTCTGTGAGTGCTAGGTCAGCCCTTTCCACTTTTCCATTCTTCTTACCAGTCTCAATGTGGCTTCTTCTGTAAATCCTTGGTTATAAGACTTCTCTTCAGCTAGTCTTCAGTTAGTTATTCAGGATGATTGTTCTATAATATAGTTGTAATTCCAGTTTGGTCCTGGGAGAAGGTGAGTACAGCTTACACCTACTCCACAGCCATCTGGGATTCCCTACAGCTTTAGGAAGATCACTTTAAGAAGAATGAATGCTCTCTCTGAACCTTTTAAGGAAAGATAAGTTGGGTAGGTTATTGGAGTGTGGATATTCTTAGAATTACAAAATCATTTTATAAACAAGCATGATATAAATTTAATAAATAGTAGTTAGGTTCACAGGGATAACATTTATAGAATAGTTTTAGAGATGAAATATGACTAAGGAAAGTAGGTATAGAATTTAAAAGGGCATTCTGGCTTTAGGCATTAAATCTAATGGTTGGACTAGACTCCACCAAATTCAAATACACCTTTTTTAAAAACACAGAGAAGAAGAAAGACATGAAACTGCCCATGAGTGAAAGCAAAAGAATTGTCTGGTTTGTGTTGAATGGGTTTCAAGTCTAATAAGCATCTACTATGAAAATTAAAAGTTAATGGCCTGTTTAATTCTTTTTGATTAAAATTGATCTGTATTTCTGATGGCTGGCAATTGTGTGTGTAAGTCACAGTACAGAACCAGGACTCAGGTTCATGAGGGAGAAAAATCAATCTCTTTGTTTATTTTTTTCATTCTCTCATTTAAAAAATCATATGTGTTGAGAACCTTCTATGTATTTGTTATGTAAGCAGGCATAGTGATAGGTCTAAGGATATCTCCATGCATGCAAAAATTGATACTAATAAGCACATACAGTTTTCTTTCACATAGATCTCTGCTATGGATCTCTGTGTCCTGAGATATCTCCTCATTAGAGGGTTGGTACTGCCATTGGCTGAATGTGAAAGAGAAACAGGATGAAACCCCCAGAAGTCAAAGGACAAAATCATGTAGCAATCGGTGGGCGCTAGCCTCCCAAATGACCTCCAGTGATTCTGTCCTTCTGATATTGACACCCTATGTCCCCTTCCACACTGAACGGGACGGACAAGTAACAAATAGTACATTGAGAATGAAGGTGTGTGACACCTGAAATTAGGTCGTAAGAGACATTGCAGCTTCAGTTTGCTCTCTGGGATCACTTGCTCTTGGGGAAGCCGGCTGTCATTTTGTGGACACTCAAGCAGCAAACCAGAGAGACACACATGGCAAGGGACTGAGCCCCTACAAGGCAGCCATGTGGCTGGATCACCTTAGAATTGGATCCTCCAGCCCCAGTCCACTCTGTAGATGACCACAGTCAACATCTTGATTGTAACCTCAGAAGTGTCTCTGAGCCAGAACCACTCATTTAAGCTGATCCTGAGTTCCTAACCCATAGAAAATGTGTAAGTTAATAGATGTTTATTGTTGTTTGAAGCTAAGTTTTCAGGTAATTTATTATAAAGCAATAGAACTAACCCAGGGTTAGAAAGAGGAAGTGAAAGTAACTCATTCTTCCATTCTCAAAAGCTCTAATAAATACTTGCCTTTCCTTTTTTTCTTATTTAAAGAATTACAACAGTGTCCCAGAGAGAAAGACATCTAAGATGCTAGCCTCAAAAAAATCAGGTACAGTAAATGTGTCAGTTTTTTGCTGCCTTCTTTTACTGATGGGCACTTAGCCTGGAATATTGTGCAGCAAAAAGAAAGAAAGATCCCCTACCTTTCTCAACAGCCTGGATGGCACTGGAGAGCATTATGCTGAGTGAAATAAGCCAGGCGGTGAAAGACAAATACCATATGATCTCACCTATAAGTGGAACCTAATCAACAAAACAAACAAGAGAGCAAAATAGAACTAGAGACATGGAAAAAAAAATAAACTGACAGTGACCAGAGGGTAGGAGGAGAGGGATAATGGGAGAAAGAAGGGGAAGAGGGAGGCCAAGGAACATGAATAGAGGACTCATGGGCAAGGACAGTGGTGGGACATTGACTGTGGGAGTAGGGGGTGGGGTAGGGGTAAGCAATGGGGAAAAAGAAAAGACAGCTGTCACTGAACAACAATAAAAATAATAATAAAAAGAAAAATCAGGTATAGTAAGAAGAAAAAATGTCAACTAACATAAGTTTATTCATCCACTTATGCAACAAATATTTTGAGTATATTGTATGGCAGATACTGTGCTGGGTTAGATAAACACTACAACAGGAAACAAGAGAGCCATAAATGCTGCCTCGTGGAATTTACATCATAATAGTGAAGTGTACAACAATCAAGTAAATAAAGAATTCAAACCCTTATGCACACCATGAGTCCATCAAATGAAGTGTTGCAATATGGAACGGGGGGACAGAATCTACTTTGGATAGTGAGATCGGTAAGGCCTCCCCGAGGAGATGACATCCACACTAGAACCTGAAGAATAGGAGAGGAAAGATGGGAAGGGCGGCCGGAGAGAGAGACCAGCATGCCCAAAGGTCCTGAGATACAAAGACCCCGTGAATGAGCTGAAGAAGGGCGGAGTGACCAGGGGCCGATGCGTGAGGAGGAGAGGAGCGTGAAATGAGGTGGGAGTGCCTCGATTTTTCTTCCACATTCTTAGAAAATAGACCGTTGTGAGAAGGCACACCATAAAAGTTATTTCATCACATACAAATTCTGCTTTAGATAACCCCTCTGCTTCACACCTACAGAAGTACAATTTGAGGGAACAAATGGGATCAAACCAGGCATCACACTTACTTGAGCACTCGGAACCAACCGGTTCCTCCCTCCTCCAAGCCCCAACCAAAAGTCTTTCTCCCTTGCTCAGGATACCTTGAGTTTCTCCATTTGCGATATCAAGGTGCAACAGTATGAGCATTCTCTGTATATATACCTGTGATGGCAGAGTCCAGTCCTGAAGCTGGAGAAATGTACGAGAACACGTATACAGCTCAAAAAACTAACTCTGAGGGGAAACCTAAGGCATCTTGGATTTAACAATTATTGGAGACACAAAAAGGCTTAGTGGGAAAGTTTCCGGCACTTCTCAGGGGATTATGTGACAGCTTTAGAGTTTGGAGACCAGTTTCCTGAGTGTTCAGACTTAAAATTCTGTCCCTGTACAAGACCTTTCAGACTGTTTGCTGAGGAAAGAGACTGTGAAATGCAAAGCCTCGAAGTCACATTGTAACAGCACCGGCTGGCCGGGCGTTGAGGGACCTCATGCTATTTACTTAGCCATGTCGTAAATGCCTTTCCAATCCCAGTTCATTCTTGCCTCCAGAAGATTATTGAAATGGGGCTTCTGAGATATACAGTCTATTTCAACAAACAGCAATCTAATTCTTCCTTTACACATTCCAGGGAAAGAGAAAAAAAGTCACCTGCTGGCTGGTACACAGGCTCTGTGGCACTGAAGCTACAAGAATCCTAAGTGACAACAGGACATGGAGGGGATTTTAACATACATGGTGCGGAGTGGGCCAGGGGAAGCATTTTATGAGGGGCTTTAATCCCTTCATTGGAAAAAGTGCTGCGCAATCACTCCCTCGGGGCTCGCCTCCAGGGCAGATGACGTTTTCACACTGTAAAGAATCCCACTTGATGAGAATCAATACATGTGTTGGCCTCGACTACAAATAGTTCATCACACACTGAGAGAAGAGCCTCGGCACTCCATTGTGCCTTCCTCCCAGCTTCTTTGGCCCCAACTTCCTGCATGTCGGAAAAACCCACAAGTATTTGATCTAAATGAACGAATCAGGCAATTAAAAAGCTACAATTCTCAGAGTGAAATTTATAATTACATTACAGAATTGCACACCTGAAACCTAAGTGGTTTTATTAACCCATGTCACCCCAGTGAATTGAACTTAAAAATGTATAATTATAGACAAACAGATGTCTCGCATTTTTTAAAATCCTGGTGCCAGTTTCAACAAGACAAGCACGCCCTTTGTCCTGGCCCCCTCTCTAAAGCTGCTCCAAATGCACAGGCTCCGGCTGCCGGTTCTTAGAGAAGGCTCCACGTGCCACAGCGTGGCCTCCCGGAGACACCGATACTCCTCTGTGCCCGAATTAGAAAACTTTGACCAGAACGAGAGGAAACAGATGCACTGCCAGCCATTGGCTATTCTTGTCCCTGCAGTTGCTGCCCCTCTCCGGAATGAAGACAGCCACTCTCCTGCTCCCTGAAGCCCCTACGACAGGACGGAAAACAGGATCTCTCTGTCCATTTGATTCCATCTGACGTCATTCACTTTATTTTGACAGAAAGTAGCATGTCCTTTCCTTTCTGAACTTTTTCTTAAAATATAACATACATTTAGGAAACTGCAAAAATCGTAAGTGTACATCTTGTGAACTATCCCAAAGTGAACATATTTTTGTAACCACAAGCCCCTTCACTCACCATCTCTAGCCCACCTTCCTCTCAGAGGTGACCACCATCCTGTCTTCTACCACCATTATTAGCTTCACTTGGTTTTGAACTTCTTATGAATGGAATCGTACTGGTTGTCTTTTATATGAGTTCCTTTAGCCAACGCTATGTGAGAGTGATCCGCGCCTTATATGCACCGGTAGTTTGTTCATTCTTACTGCTGTGTAATACATCACTGTATGTACACATCGTACCTGACTTATCCTTCCTATTGATGGACGTTTGGGTTGTGTCTAGTTTTAGGTATTATGAGTAACGTCACTAGGGATGTCCATGTATATATTATGCTCATATGCAGACATTTTTGTAGGATACATGCCTAGGAGTGGAATTACTGACTGTTGATGCACGCACAACTTTGGAACTTCTTAGCAATTTCATCCTGGAAGATACTTTGCACTTAATCCCACAGAAAAATAACTCCCACAAGCCTTTGTTGCCAGTTTGTTCGCGAAGCTTTACGACATACTATAGAAGGACAATAGGCTAACAGACAGTCATTGTCCTTGGCCATCTGTGCACTCTGTTCACCTTCTCGGGAGGTAACCGAGAGGTATTCCTGACCAAGAGTCTGACCAATCAGTGAGTGTTCTCCGGCTGCCACATCCCCTTTTCTTGAGGTACGTCTACACCATGTGCCCTTCTGTGCCACTGTCTGGGATTTTCTGTCCCTTTCATATGCCCCTCTTGCCAGAATCACATACTACACCCTAAGAATTATACCATGAAGCAAGCTCTGAACAATTTTAATCACTATAAATGTCCTTCCTTGAGAAACCTTACACCCCCCCACCTCCAAGGGAAGCAGCATGCTAACCGTGTAAAGAATCATGCTGACTCCATTTCCACATGGCTCGCCATCCCCCTCAGAAGACAAGATTTCTGAGCACTGGCCTGCCTGGATTGCCATGGATGCTGTGTGATCCTTAACAAGGTAACTCTAAGAGCAGGAGAAAGAAGAAAAATAACACCAGTCTCCTACTTACATGAGGATGAGATTTATTGAGTGTTGAAGAAATAACTCTGGTTAAGAACTTAGTGATGAAAGGAGTGCAAATAATCCCCCCCCAAATCTTTATTATCTACTCTTAGTCCCTTAGGAAGCTCTCACTGAAATACCAAACTGTTCTTAAGAGAAAACAGTTTACAACATTTCAGCACACTTTTGGAGTATCTCATGGTTCCCAGTCGGTAAGTTATTTATTTTTAACTGAAAATCTTTTCACTCATCCCTATTCGTCTAATATTAAGAACAACTAATGACTATTCTCTTAACAGTGAAACTTTACATAATTAAAATTGCTATTAAGCCACCATTTTCCTTTACTGTGATTAAATAATACCAAAGTTTTGATGTTTCCAGAATGCGTTCTGTCGACATAAACGTCCAAACCCATAGAGAATTTTTATGAGTTTATTTGACCCACAATGACAACAGATGCCGGGGAGCAAGATCTCCAATGCTCTGGAGAACAACAGTTTTGCAGTTTCTGTTACCAATTTGAAAATGAGGAGGAAATGTAAGGAAGATTACATGGAGGTAGAAGAAAGATGTTGGATTACAGGAGCGTTGACAAGATTATGTGCTCTCTTAAGCGTGGCTGCTGCTTATTTCAAAGGTGTGGTAATGTAGATGCACAGAACCAGTGGACAGGGCTTGCTTAAAGCGAAGATCAGCTCTTACTAAAGGACACGTGGACAAAACCAAGGCGGGTGGAATCAGGGGAGGGAGGTGGGGATGGCTGGGGTGGGGGGAGTGGTGGCAAGAAAAGGCAGACAACTGTACTTGAACAACAATAAAATAAAAAATTAAAAAAGGTTAGATGTCATGTGCACTTTGGCACACATATACTGAAGAAATTTTATGCATGCGGTATAACTAGCCACCATGATCTGCCCAGTTAGGAATTTATGATCTGATCACCTTGTGAGGTTACTTTCTATAGAACCCCTTTTTTCATCCATGGTTCTATTTTTTTAGCTTAAAAATGTTTTTAGTTACTGAGTTTGGAGAGAGAGAGGAAGGGGGAGAGGAATGGAGGAAGTAAGAGAGAGAGAGAGAAACATCAATTTGTTGTTCCACTTATTCATGCTTTTGTTGGTTAGTTCTTCATGTTCACTGACTGAAAATCAAACCTAAAACCTTGGTGTATCAGGATAATGTTCTAACCAACTGAGGTACCTGGCCAGTTCTAATAGTCAATTCTCTGCTCGTTGCCATTCTTCGCATCTGGCTACCCAAAGGCTTCCTACCTTTTACATTTGGGAGCTCCACACTGTCTTGCATCAGTTATTTATAACTGACCATCACTAAAACCTATAACATTTTTCATTTAGTTATTCATTCATTCAATAAATAAATATTTGTTCTGAGTTTACTAGGAGCTAGGAGCTTGAGACTCAGTGTGGAGCCAGACAGATGAGCCCCTGATGTCCTGGATCTCACTTCCTAAATACGTTAGAATACAAATTAAAAATGTAAAACTTACAGAGGCTATGAAGGAAATAAAACCGAATGCTGGCCTGAAGAATGACCGGGATATAAGCTGCTTAAGATAGCATGAATGGAGGTCTCCCTGAAGAGGTATCACTAGGACTGAAATCTAAGTGATCCCAGGAGGCAGTCATAAAAAGGTGTGTAGAAAACTATCCCAGGCAAAGGGGAGAGCAATCGCAGGCCCTGAGCAGGAATGTTCAGTGTGACCACAGCATAAATTGCAAAGGGAACAATTCTTCAGTGAATGAAGACTAGGGAGGCAGTGGGGGCCAGATCAAATCCAGCCTGGTAGCTGTCCTTAGGAGTTCATCTTGCAAGTTCCATAGGAAATGATTCCATTAATGGGTGATTTTATGTGTGCGTGTGTGCGTATGTGTGTGTGTTTCTGGATAATAAATGCCAGGAGTGTGAGTCTACCACTATTGTGTGCTCTCTTCCACTCTGTGGTTCCCAGTACTCCCAAGGTGTCTCTGACATCAGCATCACTGCTGGCATCCTAGTTGTTCTGTTTTTCTGTTTTGTCATTATGCCCTTCTTCTGAAAGATAACCTTAAAGTGGGTCATCTTTTACAAACCAACTTAATTCCATCATAACTGAAGACCTGAGGTGCAACCCATATAGTTTTTCACATGCAATTATTCTTCCCTCGGCCAACAGGAAGCAATGGTTAAGAACTTAGGCTCTAGATTACGTCAAAACCAGGTTCTATTTCTGCCTTTTGACACTTAAACTGTAACTACAGCAATATTTCACTTTTCTGAGTCTTTTGATCTGCAAAGTGGAAATCATACATCTACCTCAAAGTGGTAAGGATTGATAAGGACAACACACATGAACCCTCAGTAGATGGCTGTTAATAACAACGATGCTGTTCAAAAAGCAAAATCACAGAACTTTGCAGTAAAAAAAGAAAACGTTGGCCCTTGCCTCATACATTCCTTTCATTTCATGTTTGTCTCTCTGAAGGTAAAATAATTGTCAACTGTCACATAGTGAGTGAGAAGGAAATCAGATTTCTCTAGTCGATATTCTGATAGAGGAATAACTCAACTATTCACCACTTGCTTTAGCTTTGAGGTTGAGCTTTATGAACTGTGTAGTCATTATCTGAATAAATCACAATTATAGTCTGATTCCTGAAGGGGCAACTTGTGATTTGGAATAATGTGTGGTTAAATAAATGCTACTTATTAGGCTGGAGTGATTCAGAAGCATTGTACTCAACTTTTCATTCAATTTGTTAAGTGGAAAAGTCAGTAAAAGATGTGACTTCCATATAGATCTCATTCAAATGTGGATTGTAATTTACAGACAAAGCTCAGACAGGGGAATAAACACCAGGTGCTAGAAAAGACTTGGTAAGCAAATTGGTGGGCATAGTGGGTATGTGGAGTAGGGGCTAAAATCTAGAGAAGTCACTGTTATGACATGGAATGACGTGAAGCCCACCGACTACCAGGAAAAGGGTTTCTTCTTAGCTGAAGAGGCAACTCCCTAGGCCTATATAAAGGGGTTGCCCACCACACCTCCAGTAATTATTTTCATGGCACTTGGTTTGTTCTCTTTGTATGTCCTGTGACTACAGGACATTTGCAGTCACTTCATCTGGTTGATTACCATCTTTCATAGCTCCCAGTCTCCCACAGAACTTTGAGAGACCAGAAATCAAATCCATCTTTTTCGCCCAGTTGTCCCAATGCCTGTAATCACAGAGCTCAGCCTGTCATAGGTGTCAACATGTGTGGAGTAAATAAATCCCTATGGTCGCTTAGCCAGTGGTTCAGCGTGTTAGGCTGTGATAAAGATCAGTGAAAGGAAGGGAAAATACTTCTTAGGCCCAACTTCCCAAAAAGAAAACAAGAATCTTATCTCAGCCAAAAGGAGCTTCAAACCTATCACATAAAATACAGATTAGTGTGTCAGAGCTTGGCCATGTGTTTAAAAACCCACCATGAGATTACAAGGCAGAAAATAAAGAGCCATCTTTAGTAATGAACTTGCCCCTTCTCTGCCATTCCCCTGCACTTTGGTAAACATCTTAAAAAAAAACTGCGTACAGCAAATGGTACAGTTAAGCATGAGGAACACTTGCAAGATCTGGGCACAGACTGTATCAGCTGTCACTGAGAACATGAGTCCTCAGCTGTTGCCCTTCTTTCTCCTTAGAAGTCACTCTTGTCACATAGTCATAAAAAGGAGGGGTCAAGAGAAATTTCATTTTGATTCTATCATATAAAAGAATCGAGATTATAGTTTCAGAAAGCCACTAAATTCTTCTTCCTCCACACATAACTTCAATAATGCCTAAGTGACATATGCATTGTGTCCAGTAGGACAAATCACTTTTTAAAAAAATTACTTTATTGTTGTTCAAGTACAGTTGTCTGCATTCACCCCCCACCACCACTTTTTAAAAGGCCACAAGGCCTCAGTGCTATAAACTGTGAACATTCTCAGAGGTTCCTCCTATAATATACCTGATCAAACACAAAAAAATACTGAGTAGGTATGAGATCTTATACCTCGTTTCTTTACAGTTTCAAGGTAAGTTATTTTCAATTCTGTTTAATTTGGGGGAGTAGTAAACAGGTTTTTTTAATTTTAGTCCATTTTAGATTTGCAGAATGAACCAATGTTGATACATTATTATTAGTTAAAGACCATGATTTATTCCGATTTCCTTAGTTTTTACCTAATGTCCCTTTTTTATTCCGGGATTTCATCCAGGCAGCACATTAAATCTACTCATCGTGCTTCCTTAGGCTCCTGTAGGCTGTGACAGCTTCTGAGACTTCCCTTGATTTTTGATTACCATGACAATTTTTAAGTGTTTGTCAGGAATTTTGTGGAACGTCCTGCAATTTGGGTTTGATTGGCATTTTCCTCAGGGTTGGACTAGGTTATGGGTTAGGGTAGGAGTCTGTCCAGCACTACCTCAGCCACGTGGTCAAGGTTAACACCAACAGGACTGTCATGCTCATAGTATGTACCCTTCATACGATATGAATGGCACTTTACTTTTTAATTTCTACTTTTTAAGGAGAATATTCTACAGCAACACTTCTTCCTCTGTGAAGTCATAAATCCATGATCTGTATTTGATAACACAAAGAGGTTTAAAAATATAGTGAGATCAAACCATTTCCCCCTAACTATGAAAAAAATGTGTTCTTATTTCAAATTTTTGCTTCACAACACATAAAACTCTTTTATCTGTGAACCTGTCATGGATCTTAGGGGTTTCTGCACATGGAACAGAGTATTAATAGGGGCCGCGAGCTAAAGTAAGCAAGGGCATAGTCACCATTCAGTAACTGCAGAAAAACCCCTTTGATAGTCCAAGGGAAAACAGACTGGTGGACAGAGTTCTACTATTTACAAAAACGGCACTATCATCATAAAACATCACATTATGTTTTGAATTCTCCTCTAATTACTTAAATTTGAGACAAAGAGTATACTTAGATAAAATACACTCAGATTCTCATAACTATCTTATTTGTAAGAAATGAGGAGCAGCACCAGCTTAGGCCATAACTAATTTAGGTCCTTGGCACGGGGCAGCACGGGGAGAAAGAGCATCGAAAAGCATTTTCTGCACATACAGGGATAAAATAATGTGGCAGATCAGGCCACCACAGGAGACGAGGAGACTGATCAGCTGAGGGTCAGTGGTGACCTATGTGAGTCATTGCTGATGACAGTCTTAATCTCTCAGCTGTAATATAGAAAGGAATAATGACCTTCTCCAAGTTGGAGAATGCTTTCATAGCACATCAAAATAAAACAGCTAATCAATCTATATCTCTAAATACAACTATCTTCAAAAATTAGAATATACATGTGTACATTTATGCACATATATATGTATCTGTACATATATGCTCATATATGTAAATATAAATATGGCATTTTTTAAATCCCAAACTAGCTACTGATTTTTTTGTACTAATTCATAACTACTTGGTAATTAAATATCTCAGAATTTAAGAGGACAGAAGTATGGAGAGTACATGGGTTATTCTTATGCTTCTTAATATGCAAGTGTAGCCTTACAAACTGAGGACACCAAGGACAGGAAGGGAAATAGTTACCGAAACTTATACCATATTGATCATTAAAGTTCTTTTCTCTCTTTAACTCCCTGGCTCTTAGGTTAATTTAAGGATTTATCTTATATCCTTAGTATGAATTAAAAAAATAGGTGATAAATAAATAATCATACTTTTTGCCATTTAGAAAATAAAACAGGTGTCTACTTTGAAAGTTACTATTTAAAAAGTTGTTTTGCAAGAAAGGAGTTACATCTTGCAGTCATTTCCATTCCATTTGATATTCTTCATTAAATTACAGAAAGAAAACCAAGTTATAAGAAGTAGTGCTAAAGTATTTTTCTTAGCATACAGTTTGCTACAGTTGGAGAAAGAGAGAGACAGAGCCAGAGGTTGCACTCCCTAGAAGGAAGACTCCTTTGAGACTTGATAAGCTTTCCTTATTCGTCTGCTTTTTATTTTTAAACATCACTACCTCTTTGCTGACCAACATTTTCTTGCAAGTTGTGGCAAAGGAGCTGGGTGAAAGTTGGAGATACTCCCTGCCAAAATTCCAAGTTGAAATCAAATCCTTCAATAAAGTTTCTTGGCATGAGAAAAAAAAAAGATTTACAACTTCAGCAGAATTCTAATTCAATGAAGAAAAAGTATCAGTCAATCTACGTTACTGTCACCAAAGGATCTGAAACTGACTTTATCAGACTTCTTTCTCTTTTATATATAGAGGTGGGGAAAAAAAGCAAGAGGAGTTTAAAAAAATTGATGAAGCCCTGACCCTGTAGACTCCATTTATAGACTGAGCAGGAATGCCATCCCCCTTGAGTAGCGAGCTGTCCAATCCAGCCTCACGTGTCAAGATTCTATTAGGCACTAAGTGAAATATATATGCATGCCCTTATACCATTTAATACTCTGGGTCCACCTTCAAGACACTGGGCCGTGGATCAACCGAACCACCACTCCTCTTCCAAGAATCATTTTGACAGGTACTTTTGGAGGTGCTTCTTCTCTCTCTTTTTTTAACCCAACCTTTTAAACAAAATGGCACCAAAGAAAGATGTGAAGAAGCCTGCTGCGGCTCCTGCCCCAGCCCCTGCCCCCGCACCTGCACCCGCCCCACCCAAAGAAGAAAAAATTGACCTCTCTGCCATCAAGGTAATTAAATGGGTGAACTGTTTGGTCATTGAAACATCTTTCAACAGAAGGGAACTGTGGAAATTTGCAAAGAGATATATTTTTCATTAAGAAAAACAGCACTACTAAGTGAATTGGTAAATTTGGGGAGAAGAGAATCCAAATTAAAAGACAAATAAGCTTTAATGTAGAATTTCAGTAAAATTACTGTGAGTGTGGTATTGCATGTGGGACCTGTATTTCCTCTATTTTATTTTATTGTTTTGTTTTCTAGTTTCCTTTCCCACCCCCACCCCACGTTGTTAAAGTGCAACTTATGGATAACATATATGTCTCAACGTGTTTTACAAATAGTTAAATACTTGTGTTTATTTATTTATATAATCTCTGTGCAAACTGGATCCCTTACTTTAAAGTTATATGAAAAGGAAAGAGTTAATCCATCCACTGTCTTTGAAAAGTTTAAAAACAGCTGATGATCCAGTTGCCCTGGATGTACTTATGGGACAGCTGTTTTATTTCATCTGAAAAAGAGATTTTTGCAATTCAAGTTCATTTCCCCTTCAGCTTTGCTTAATAAAAGTTGATACTACACGAAATGGGGTCTCAGTGCAGATAATTATGCACTCAACTGTTTCAATGACTATAACTTTCATCTTGTTTATTTATACACAGGATTTAATTCAGAATGTGTGAGTTGCTTCTAAATGAAACTAACCCCAAAAAATACTGTAGAGCTTTTTGTTTATATGGCTTTTAGCTTCTATCTTCAAGCTCTTGCATACTGATCTTGAACTAAGGAGAATGTGACTGATTTCTGTGTCCACGCTTTGCTGTGATCAAGGTTCTCGAGTACCAGAAGAGTATCTGCTTTCAGGAAAACGATGCAATGCATGTGCCCGGTACTTTTCAGTGATGTGACTCATCAAATGTGCACCTTCTCCTCATTCACTGGGCTTCTGTTGGTCCAAAGGACAGTTTGAAAATCTCCATCTAAGGAACCCAGCCATATATGGAAAACAAATGGGCAAAAGTGCCTATATGAGTGCTCTATGCATTTCAAAGTTCTATATATAATAAACCTGAATTTTGCCAACTTTACACTTTATTTGCGATGGTGATGCCAACATATGGATGAACACTCATTGACTATTTTACTATAATTGTATATTTTTAAAGTATCCTTAACATAAATATTCAATTAGATCATCCTTAGATATGTGTGATGGAATGAAATAAACACATTCATAGTTTTACAGTCTTCCAGTTGAACATGAAATTTTATGTTTTGAAGTAGGAGTAGATGATCACAAATATTTTATCTTCAGTTTATAGGTGACTGAAATCAAATTTTAATAGAATCTAACATTGGTTAGGAAATACTATTTTTTGTTTGGTTGGTTAGGAGCTATTATTCTTAATGAATATCCACTTAGGGAAAGAAATGCATGTTAGATCTTGTAATAAATGTTTTTCCACCTGAAACTGCATGCATATCATTCATTAAGAAAAAAAACAATTTTTTTCTTTCTGGCAACCCTCATTAATATATCTTTACAGATGCACACTGACTACATTGAACAACAAGGGTGATTTCAGGCACTCCATAACTCTGGCTGTCTTTCTTCTTTGAATCTCCACCCTACACTAACATTAAAGATAAAAATCACTGTCAAAGCTTTTCCTCTTTACATTGATTGTGATTTATTAGACAATATTGTCTCTTTGTGTCTGGGACTATAAGAATTTGGTGAGGGGAGAAATTACCTTTACCTTAGGAAGAACATGAATATCTCCCTAATGAAAACAGTCATTAATGTTCTTCCTTGAGGAACTGTGCAAGAATAAGTAAATAAATATAAATTAAGTTTGGCAGGTAAGAAGACTCCAAGAACAGATGAAACATCACTTTTTAAAAATGTTTTAATTATTGCTTTTTTATTGTATTTTTGCCATTACCATTTATTCCCCTTATATCCCCTCCCTGCAACAATCATCACACTATTATCCACGTCTATGAGTTCTTTTTCCTTTTGCTCAATCTTTCCATCCCCGAACTCCCCCAGCCCACCACAGCTGTTATCTTCTTATCTATAAGTCTATCTTGACTTGGCTTGTTATTCTGTTTATTCATTAGATTCCACATGGAAGTGAAATCATATGGTATCTCTCCTTCTCTGTCTGGCTTATTTCACTTAGCATAATGTTCTCCAGATCCATCTATACTGTAGCAAAGGGTAGGAGCTCCTTCTTTCTTTCTGCTGCATAGTATTCAATTGTGTATATGTACCACAGTTTTTTGATCCCTCATTTACTGACAGGCACTTAGGTCGTTTCCAGAACTTGGCCATTGTAAATAACGCTGCTATGAACATTGGGGTGCATAGGTTCTTTTGAATTTGTGTTTTGGAATTCTTAGGGTGTAATCTCAGCAGTGGAATTGCCAGGTCAAAAAGCAGTTCCATCTTTAGTTTTCTGAGGAAATTCCATACTGTTTTCCACAGTCACTGTAGCAGTCTGCATTCCCACCAACAGTGCACTAGGGTTCCCTTTTCTCCACATCCTTGCCAGCACTGTTCTTTGTTGGTTTGTTTATGACAGCCATTCTGACCATCATGAAGAGGTATCATACTGATGACTTGTTCATAGTCAGCAGAAAAGGGACAATTTTCTGGTTCTTGCAAATTGATTTCTCATTTCCTCTATCGGTTGCATTAAAGCTGGAGTGAGCCAGCACTACTAAGCAAAGGAGGGAAGATGTGAAGATGGGTCTGATCCATCTTCACTAGTTCACTGCAGAACAAGAGATGTGATAGATCCCAATAAAGGACACAGTCAAAATGAGTTAAGTGAATCTAGAAGACACAAGAAGATATTGACCTTTACCTTTCATTCAGAGAGCCCATTCTTGATAGAGAAAACAGTAGAATTGAAACAAATATATTTTTGTAAATGAATTTCAGTATCTTCAATGATTTTCATTCATTAATATGAGGTTGGTGCATATTTATAGGCATTATAACAAAGAAAGTGATGCAACTTGAAGACATTATAAAATTTTAATTTAATCCCACTAGGTGACAAAGCTAATTAAAAGATACATTAAAACATTTGATGTTATGATGCTCTTAATTACTTAATGATGCTCCTAGCTGTATTACCTCATATAAGTTACAAACTTTCTACAAGAAAAAAATGAACTTTAAAGATATTAATAGAGCTGTTATATGTGTTCATTATCTTTCTGAGAACTCAATAAAAATAGTTTAATTGTATTTTAAACACTCTTTCAAAAAGCATATGATTTAAAAATCTACCTTTCCTTTAGACTTTAAGTAAAAGTAAAGTTTAAGAGTAACTATCTTTGTGTGGTATTAGAGTCATGATAATATTTAATTCCTCAATATTATTCCCAGCTAATATCTATGTTTCACCTTAAAATATGCCATGTTTAAGAGCCATATATTGGACTCACCCTGAACTCTGAACAATCTTGTATATCGTTAATTAATTTTGTCAATTTCTTAAATGTGCTTTTGAATTTGATTTCCTCCAGATCTGTTGGCTATTTGTTTAGAATAGTTCTTCAATGTTCTGACATAAAATCTTGGATATCTGAGGGAATGCTTATATGATGTCTTATCCCCATGAATTTTCCATGAATATCCCTTTTCAAAAACACATTTTCTACTGATATTTGGACATTAAAGTTGCTGTCCTGGGTGGTTCTGAGAGCCCTTTGCTTTCACAGAGCTGCTACTTCCAGCACCAACACCAAGACTCAGGGATACTGCCTGACAGTCTCAAGTGTGGGAATCAAAACCTACCATGAGTGTTGTGGTTGTAGGTGCAGACACAAAAAATTAACACCTGTTGCCCAAAACTGCAACCAAGTGAAATAACACAAGTAAATAAGACATGAGGTGACCACGTGGGTAGGTCTTAAAAGCTCTTCGATGTGCAAGTGCATTTTTTGCATGATGCATGCCTTTGTTTGTATGTCAGGATGCTGCAGAGTGATGAGACTTTGAATCATGTGTCTTACTGTGTTGCTTATACTTCAATTCTCATTGTATTCCTCACTCAATCAGGTCACCTCTGACTAGACTGCAGGCGATATTACAAAAAGTGGTAAAGGCACAGAATGCATTGACAGAAACTCATCAAATAACAAAGCTCCCAGCAACAACTGTCCATGTCCTTGGGAAGATTTAAGCTTTCAATTTAATGGGTAAGATGGACATACAGCATTCCCTAGAAATGACTATCCATTTACTGATGGATAGTCAGTGAAGGCATTGTGACTCCTGACTTGTTCTGGTCAGGCTATAGGATTGTTTGTGTTAATCTATAAATCTTTTTTGTCATATTTAACAAGGCTAATAGAAACCCAGTCCTACTTAGAACAACCATTGGGAAAATCAAATAAGGTCATGGTCGTGAGAATTTTTGAAAATTATGAAGTTCCTTATAATATAACAACCACATTTATTATGAACTTACTCTGTGCCCTATTATCTTCTTTAATCTTCATAACATTACACTGAGGTTGTTTTAGTCTCATTTTGTAAGAAAAGCAACTCAAGAGTCTAAAAGAGGTTCAGTGTTATGCCCATGATGAAATAACTAGTAATGATGAAGCTAGGATTAACCTAGAAAGCCAAATCCAGAGTCTACTATGTTAACCGTATTATAACCTACCTCCTCTGTATAAACAGTAAGTTGTGGTTTCTAAGAATGTGTAACGGAGGCATATTTTGCTCTCGAGCATGTGAGATACAGTGGTTCTTCTATTACCTGCACAGCCCTGGGTAGCCACGAGAGGGAGTGACAAGCACACATCTGAACAAGGTCATCAAGACACCTTGCCAGTCCATCACTTTTGGGTTCTGATGCGCTCCCCTGTCTTCGCACCTGGTGCTGACAGGCTGGGTGTCCTCTTTTCCAGATGGAAGGAGGGATGTTAGGAAGTAAGAAGGACTCCTAGCCAGTCGGCTCCAGCTTCCCGTAAAAACTTGTAAAGACAACATGTATATTTTAAAAAACGCTG
>PVKM010019818.1:0-23885 GCA_004027735.1 Carollia perspicillata | reverse complement strand
ATTGTCTGATGGAGTGGGGAGTGTTGGGTGAAGGGGGACAAAGGAGGAAAAATTGGGACAACTATAATAGCATAGTCAATAAAATATAATTTTTTTAAAAGGATTAATCCCCTGGAATTAGCCTAAACCCACATTTCCTAAAGTGTTTGCCTTAGAAAGCTAGTCTCTCAGGATGCTCTTAAACACACACACACACACACACACACACACACACACACGAAAGAAAAGTCTTCATGGCCTAGTACCTTTCAGAAATATTGCTATTGACAGAGTATTTGCCAATAGTAAAATGCATATGTTGAAGCCTGATCCCCAGTGGGCTGGGATTAGGAAGCCCTCATGAATAAGATTAGGGCTTTATAATGAGAGACACAAAAGAGACTGGCTTCCCTCTCTGTCTGGTCTCCACCATGGGAGGGTACAAGGCAACAGTCATCTGCACACCAGGAAGTGGTTCCTCACCAGATACCAGATCTGCCAGCCCCTTGACTTTACACTTCCCTGCCTCCAGATCTGGGAGAAACAAATATTGGTTGTTTCAGCCACCTATTCTGTGGTGTATTTGTTATAGCAGCTCAGGCTAAGACAGACATCAAACTCTTTTCTTTAGAGATTCACAATGAACAATAAAACACTAAAAGCTCCTGGGAGCCTTGTAGGAAAGAAACATAACTGAATCTGGTTGAACTTCCCCCTTTTGCAGAGGAGCAAACTGAGGCTTGAAATATTTCTATATAGCTCTGCATTGTTCTCTAAGCTACAAGTAAAGAAAAGTGATCAACTTGGCAAGATCTCTGTCTCACTCTCTATAAATGCCCAGAGCCTGATCCCCTGCTTCATATTCAAGAGGTCCCTGCATTTGTTGACTGATGTGACCAAAAGAAAGTTCGGAGTTCTGCTAAGTGGAGATGGATATACAAACTTTAAAATGTTTTATTTTTCATTCACTCATCCACTTAAAAAATATTTATGGAGCACCTATTATGTTCTCTGTGTGTTGCTAGCACTGGGAATAGGGCTATGAATAGGACAAGCTCAGCCTTCACCCACAATGAGCTTACCCTCAGCAGCCTGAGTTAGCCTGTCTATTAGGGGGAGGCAAGGTCAAGAACATGAAAGGTAGTGAGAGTCTCTGCCAAGAGATAAAGTGCAGGTTTGAGATGCTTCACCCCCCATCCATCTTTCTCCTAGAGTCTCTGCCCAACGATAGATGTTAGTTCTATTACTGTAGTTTCCTTCCCACACCCACCCTCTTGCTTCCTTATTTGTAGTAGAAAAAAATTTCCCAACACCCTGTCAGAGTAAAAGCAATTGTGAAATCCCAAGTATAGTACGGAGCTGTGACAGCCTCTCCCTGGAAACATCTCCTCCCTGGGAAGCATCTGCCCTCCTCAGTTAGTCAGAAAGAGCCCGCACACAGAACTCCATTCAAAGCAACATGGGGACTGGTCTTTACAACACTGACCCCAACATAATAGAGCTCCTGGAGAGTTCACCTTGGGTTAGCCCAAGCCCTTGTAACAACTTCATGCTTGTGTGTATTCTGCCAATTTTTTTTCACCAAGGCTAGGACATCTCTGCTCAGGCACTTGCTCTCTGACCCTGGGTAGCCAGCTACCTCCAAAAGCCTCTTTGAACTCTTCCCTCTGTGGCCTCTGGAATTCCTGCTGTTCATATGTGACACCTCACAATACAGAAACTCGTGTCTTCTCTAATCAAATCATCTCTTTGCCACTCTCATTGGAGCCACTTGCATCTCAGGATGGGAGCAGAGCGAATGGCATCCTTTCCTCCTCTGTGGTCATTCAAGGGTCTTGAGCCATCTGCATCCCCATCCTCTCCCCATCCTCATTTTGCTTACTTACCACCTGTGGCCAATTAGGTTATTGTTCACAAATATTCACTCCCCACCCCTGATGACCTCTATGACCTCCATGGGGGGAATACACTTCCCCAACCCTTGACTTTGGCCAAAGAAATGTTAGCAGGCATGATGTGACCCAAGGTTTAAAATTTCTGACTTTTCTGCACACCTACCATCATGATGAGGAAAGCAGTCTGAGCTAGCCCAACAGTCCCAAGAGGTAAGTGACCAGAACCATTCCAGCCATCCCCCTGCACACGAGTACAACCAACCTTGATCAGCTGGATCTCATTCAACCTGCAGATGCAAGGTCAACAGAATGACCCAGATGAGTCTGGCCTTCCACAGGTAGAAGCTAAATCAATGCTAACTGGTGCATGCCACCAAGATTTTTATGATTATTATGCAGTAATAACTAACCAAAACATCACCCCAAGATTATTCTGCCACAGTAACTGAGATATTTGACCCTTAGCTAACAGTTCCCTCCTGTACCCTGACTCCTACCATTGTATACAATGCCCATGTCACAGTGGCCTAGTGTCAGAGCCCTTGTTCTCTGCTCCAGTAACCTTCACCTTCACCCTCACTCCTTACATATTCACCTGAACTTTGACCTCACCCACAACTACTTCTCCACCAAATATCTCAGAAAAATCTTTTTTTCTATCTGCCATCTCTTCCTCATCCTCCTTGTTAACCTTATAAAGCCACAACACCCCAATCTCTTCACTTTCACAGTGTATTACCTCTTCCTCACCCAATTCTCTTAACTTCTAACCTAGACAGGGCTTCCTGATCAACCACTCCTTTATCTCCTGAACATATCCACCCTAACAGTTCTCCATCTTGAAGGAAATCTAAGTTCCCACTTCCCTTGCCCCTGAGCAACTTATCAATGCCAGAAATCAATAGCCCATCTGTGCCAATAAATGCAAGTATAATTCTGTCCCTCTCATACTTGGTGACTCAGCAAGCCTTCAACTTTTTCCCAATCTGCTCTGTTCTTCCGCTCTTCCAAACCCTTCCCATCTTCTTCACTCAGCAGATGTTACAGGAGCTCCTATTTTACTGAGGAAATTGAGGTCTTTAGCCATAAAAGCCTGCACTTCTCTCCACTTCCGCTATTCACTTTTTCTCCTACCTACCTTCCCCCTTTTCCTTCTCAATTAAAAATAATCCCTTCAAGACTGATCCTCCCCAGTGCTCTTTCTGCCAGCCCTCCCACCTCCCCAGAAGTTGTTCTATCAATACCTCCACTCACTCCTTTCCCATCCTACCCACCTCTTAGCAGCATGCAAGTAACCTTAAAATCACACAAAAGTCTCTCCTCTTCCTGTACCTTTGAGATAATCTCTATAGTTCTTTTCTCCACCAGCATCCATGATATTAATTTCTCCCTTTCTATCATCACCCTGTGCATTCTGGGTTCTGTCCCCCACACAACCCCAACTCACAAGGCTCTCCCCAAAGTTACCAGTGGCTTTGGAAATACCCAATCCAGAGCATCTATTCAGTTCCCACCCTCCAAGGACTTCCTGCTGCTTTTGACGCTGTCGAGTTCCCTTTAATTAATCTCTTTACACCTCCACCTTCTTTGAAAATCACTCTTTCCAAGTCTCTCTTCCTTTGAAAGTCACTCTCAGTTTTGCTCTTCCCCCACATTTGTTGGATGTCAGTGTCCCCTAGCAATCTGTCCCCTTTGCAAACTAGCCATTCCTGGTCCTGGATGTACCCCAAGCAACTCGGACAAACCTTGACTAAAAACAAATTATTTTTCTTTTCCACATCCTTTGTTGATGTTTTTTTTTTAATTATTTATCTTCCTTAGTTCATTATCCATTCAGTAGACCAAGCTAACAACCTGGGCATTATCCCAATATCGTCATCTCCTCTCTCTCACAGCCCACATCTAATCAATCTTCACATGTTCAGATGCCATCTCCTAAATATCCCTCATTTCCTCCTCTCTTCTCTCTTCTTTGTACATCCCTCTCTCTGCCTTCCTTTCCACCCCACTTACCCCACTCAGTCAGTTCAGGAAGGCCTCTCTAATTTGCATAGTTTCAAAAGCCTAATGACTGATCCTTGTGCTTGTATCTTCTTCCTACGTCTAACTCTCCTTATACACCGCTTCCAAGCCAGAATTAACTTTCAAAAACTCACATTTAAACATATCACTCCCATGCTTCTAAAGAAACTCAAAAAGCTTCCTCGATGCCAATAGGAAAGAGTCCAATCTTCTTAGATTCAGACTTCAGGATCAACTAACATTTTTGAAAACTTACCAGATACCAAATACTGTTCTCATTTTATCCCTACAGAAATCCACTGATGTATTATTACCCCTGTTCTGGGGGTGGGGAAAACTAAGACCTCAAGGCTAAGTAACTTGTGAAGGTCACACAGCTAGAAAGTAGCTAAAATCAAACCCAAGCTTTCTAACTTGGATTGAGGTGCTTTCCATTGAGTCCTTTAGTGATTAGCCTTTGAGATTAACAACTTGAACTTTGACTACATGGAAGCTATGTATACCTGATGAAGTTCCTTAAAGGTAGCCTTCCTTTTCCAAATTTGTTCCCCTATTCAATCTCTTCTGGAAACCAAAATCTGAGTGGACCTCACTTTAATCCTTGACTTTTTAGTCCTACCAACATTTATTTGAAGCTCTGACACAATTTCATTCTCCCCACAGCTCATAGAAGATGCTCAAGGTCTTTGATATTGCTATATTTTCAGAGGATTAAGTTCTTAAAGAGAATTAACATCCTAGAATATGGGCCTACTTGCCAACCTAGACTGGGAACATATAGTCTTGAGTTTCCAGACTTATAAATGGCATTGGGAAATAAAACCTTATCCTCCCAAAAAGAGAGTAAGCCTAATATAGGACATAGGAATAGGATTATCAATTTTTTATTAAATCAAGACATTTCTAAAAACAGCCAACTATAGCTTAGTAACTATGGTTAATAATACTGTATCGTACATTTTCCTTGGCTGGTGTGGCTTAGTGGATTGAGTGTGGGCCTGCAAACCAAAGGTTCACTGGTTCAATTTCCAGTCTAGGGCACATGACTGGGTTGTGGGCCAGGTCCCCAGTAAGGGGCACACTAGAGGCAACCATACATTGATGTTTCTCTCCCTCTCATTCTACCTCCCTTCTCCCTCTCTAAAAATAAATTTTAAAAAAATACTGTATTGTATATTTGAAAGTTTGTAGGAGCAAAAAATCTTAAAAGTACTCCTCACAGGAAAAAAATATAACTATGCATGGTGAGGGATGTTAACTAGAATTATTCTGGTGATCATTTCACAATATACACAAATATCAAATCATTATGTTGCATACCTGAAACTAATATAATGTTGTATGTCAATTATACCTCAATTAGAAAACAGCAAACTGTAGATCAGTTAAAAGAAATTATATAAACATACAAGTGCATATTGTAAATATGTATATGTATCAAGGTAGTTAGATCTAGAAAATGTTGAAGAGAGAAACTAAGCAAGATGCAGAATATTTTATGATACTATTTACATAAATTAAAAGAATACTCATGTGCCCTGGCTACTGTGGCTCAGTTGGTTGGGCGTCGTCTCGCAAACCAAAAGGTCAACAGTTTGATTCCCAGTCAGGGCACATGCCTGGATTGTAGGTTTGGTCCCCAGTTAGGGCTTGTACAGAAGGCAGCCAGTTTCTCTCACATCAGTGTTTCTCTCCCTCTCTTCTCCCTCCCCCACCCTCTCTCTAAAATCAAAAGTGAAATTTATTTTAAAAAGAATACTCATGCATAGCAATGCAATACAACATATTATATATTCAGACTTATAAATGTATGAAAAGTATGGAATACTTTTCTAGAAGGATATACATCAATATCATGGTTAATATTTCTCTCTAAAATAGGGCTTCTGGGGACTGTTAGCATTTGGGACCAGATAATCCTTTGTTGGTCAAGTGCAATTGTCTTATACAATGTAGGATCTTTAGCAACATCCCTGGCCTCTACCAAGTAGATGACAGTAGCACCCCTAAAACTTCCCTGGTTGAGAACCACTGCTGTAAGAGAAAGGAGAGGATAGCTAACTGAGGAGGTGGCTAACAGCAATTTTAAATCTATATTTATAATATTTTTGTTCTCAAAAAATACTGGAATTAAATATATGCCAGTCATTGTACATTTGAGTGATAGAAATATGAGGGGTTGTATTTTCTGAATCTTATGAATTTATAAAATACAAAACTATTAACCATGAAAAAACATAATTTTATAAAAAAAAGAATGACATTTTTAAAATCAGACAAGCAGAAAGGGTAGACTAAAATAAGGCATCATCAGTCAAATTATGTCTCTCAGAAAGATACATAGAAGTCCTATCCTCTGCTACCTGTGAATGTGGCCATATTTGGAAATGGGGTTTGCAGACATAATAATAATAAGTCAAAATGAAGACATACTGGAGTAGGGTGAGCCCTAACCCAATGACTGGCATCCTTAGAAGGAGAGGAATTTGGATGCAGAGATACACAGGGAAGACAGCCATGAGATGATAGCAGAGACTGGAGTGATGCAGCTGTAAGCCAAGGAACACCAAAGGTTGCCAGCAGCCACCATAAGGTAAGAAAAGGCAAGGAAGGATGCTTCCCTAGAGTTCAAAGAGGAGCATGGCCCTACCAACACCTTGATTTTGGACTTGTAGCCTCAACAACTATGACAGAATAAACTTCTTGACTTAAGCCAGTCGGTTTGTGGTACTTTGTTAGCTAGAGCAGCCCTGGGAAATTAATACATAAAGTAAGGCTATTCACCTTTTCTTTTTTTTAATCATTTTTTTATTGTTGTTCGAATACAGTTGTCTCCATTTTCCTATCAGCACTTTCCCCTGCCCCACCCACCTCCACCTCCCACCCTCATTCTTACCCCCCTTTGGCTTTGTCTATGGGTCCTTTATACATGTTCCTTGATGACCCTTTCCCTTCTTTCCCCCATTATTTCCCTTACCCCTCCCCTCTGGTTACTTCAGTTTGTTCTTTATTTCAATGTCTCTATTTATATTTTGCTTGATTGTTTTGTTGATTAGGTTCCACTTATAGGTGAGATCATATGGTATTTGTCTTTTCAAACTCACTGTGTTCCTGGGAAGGCTTTTATCCTCCCACCAACCAGGGACAGCTTTGTCTCAAGCAGTCCTGCCTTTGCTAGTCACCATAGAGCTCACCAGGGTCTGGTCAGTTAGTGTTTAAGGGGCCGTGTGGTTGCACCACCTCCTGTCAAGGCCATGGGGGGTGGTAGAAGAAGGTGGGAAAGGAGCCGTGCTGACACTGAAGCTGGGAGTTTTGCCAAGTTGGGCCTCAGTTTGCTCATCTGGGAAACAGGAGCATAAACAACTACCAGGCACAGGGACATCTGAACGAAATGAGACTAGATATATTTGGAAAACACTTACGAAGGCAAACTGGTACTAACCCCAGTCTTTTCACACCTGGATGAAAGAAAAGACAATTACCTTGATACTTTTGGTGGGGGGAAAGCCTGTTTTGAATATAATTACTTTTACTCTTACTTGGAAACTCTCTATCTAGTCTCAAGAGGGTTAAAAATGAGGAAGGGAGACAGATATATGCTGAAAACGGTAGAAAAAAATCAAGCCAATTAAAGCTTTACATCATGCTCTATCCCAAATTTTTAATCAAACTTGCTCCTCTGTTTTTTCTTTAGTTAGTCATCTTAGCAGAAAATTTCCCATATTATTTAAACATGTTGAGCTTTTATGCTCTCGCATAACTGCAGGCACTGGGATCACTTTTGGGGGTGGGGATGATACACTTGAGGAAGAAGAGAAGTAGACAGGAATGAGGGGCCGAAGTTCAGAGCCCAAAACAGAGGTGGAAGGCCCTGGAGAGCTGCACAACCTGTGTACATACACCGCGGAGCAGCAGCAGGAAACAGGTGTGCACAACAGGCAAGAGTTGCAGAAAGCGCATCTTAACACAGAAACCTCCAGCAGTTTATGTACAGTCAGTTATCTGCAGGGTGGAAATCACTACAAATGCTTCCTAGTCTATTTCCCAGCTCCAACAGGGCTACAATTGAGTTTTTTCTTCTCCTTATAAAGACCAGAAAGCGATTTTCACAAACTTTGTTGCCTTCTCCATTTCCAGCATTTAACTACCCTCAGTGCCAGAAAGTTCTTTCCAGGTCTAATGAATCTCTCAAGCCAGAGGCCATGGCAGCCTCCTTGCACTCTGGGCACTGCAATTGGGAGTCTGCAGTGATAGCCTCCTCCTTCCCAGTTTGAACCCTTCCCATCCGTGAGGGAGGAGGCCACAGGGGCTTCCTATTGAAAGGAGCCTTTAGACATCCATTACCAGAGCCCCACCTCTCTCCCTGACAAAGGGAGCTATCCCCAGAGTGGCTGAACAGCAATTGGCCGGAACCATCTCCTGTGCTTCCTCTTTTCTTCATAGAGCTGGTGCTCCAAAATTTAACATTTTCATCTCCTTTGAAGAAATACATAAAACTATGCTATCCATAGAAGACAAGCCAGAGTGGGCTCAGGAGCATGATCAATGTCAGGGCCTGGATGGCATATCTACCCACCTCTATCACTGGTGACTTTAGCCTTCTTTTATCAAACAGTCATAAAGTGTGATACAGTAATAACATTTGTAAAATACTTCAGAGTTAATGAAAAGCATTCTTTCACATGGTATCTCATTTAATCTTCAGTGTGTCCATTTAAAACACCCATTATCATCCCTCACTTTACAGGTGAGGAAACAGAGCCAGCTAATGTTGTACTCAAGGTCAGATCAACAGCAAGAGTAGAGCCCGTATGAAAGCCAGGCATCTGCCTTCAAATTGCATGCTATGTGACCACACATGGCCTCCTTTACCAAAGAGAGCACTGCACTTGGAGTTGAGAGACTAAGGTGTGAGTCCCTGCCTTGGCATCCATAGCCATGTGAACACAGGAGGTTGTCCTAACTTCCCAGGCTCAGTCTGTTCTAACACGAGACAAGGAGGTTGGGTGAACAAGGACTTTTGAAAGTGACTCCCAGCTCTGAGGGGGGCTGTCTCATCTTTTGTTTCTATGCATATTTTATTTTTACTTATTGGATGTCCAGGTATGTTCCTTACCTCCTCCTTTGTGGATTCTTCACTAGAACAAAACGTTTAATTATCTCCAGTATGCCAGGTGCAGAGGTAGAGTATCAGCAAAGACAGATGCAGCCCCATCCTGGTGGAGATTCCAGTCTAATGGGAGAGCCAGGGGCTAAACAATCAGCCAGAAAAGACATGTACTGTGCCTGCAACATGTCCCCAAAGGAAGGAATACAGTACTGTGAGAGCCACTGCAAGGGGACTTGGTCCTCCCTGGGGAAGTGAGCCTTGAGCCACCATCCAAAGGAGAGGGAAGAGTGGTGGAAGAGCACCCAGGCAGAGGAAACATCCTGGACAAGCCCATGGGGAGGAAATGAACAAGGCAAGGACAAGGGCTGGAAAGATCAGTGGAAGTGGAACAGGGAGGAGGGCATGGTGGCAATAAGGAGGGAGGAGTAAGTAGGCAGGGTCTGGGCCAGTCCAAAAAAGGTCAGGTTAAAGGGAATAATTCTTATCCTAAGTGCACTTGAAACCCATTGGAAGGGTTTAAGAATCTAGGGTGCCAGGATGATGTGACCAGGGTACCTTCAGGTAATGAAGAGGAATTTTTACTGTAAGCCTGCTCCTAACAAGCTCTGATCACATGCTCAAACAAGCTGAACAGAATCCCACTCAGTTGGACACTGAGTTTCTGGGGAAAATCCAGGCAACTGTTCACTCAGGCTGTCCCCTGGTGTACAAAAAGCATGCCTTACTTTCTGTCCTCCTCTTCCTTTGGCCAATTCCTCATTGCTGTCAAGGTGGCTCCCCCCGACTACAGGGTTGGCCATAGAGGTGTACCACTCAGATTTCCTTCAAGAAGACTTGCTGCAGGGAGTAGAGTTGACACCCCAGCTGCCACCCCTATGGATCCACCACTGTAGTCACACTGAGGGCACACTCCCACAAGGCTACCCCCAAGCAGTGACCAAGATCATAGGAGCATTAGCACAGGCCATTCCTGCATAATGCAAGACTCTTCCAACAAGCAAATCTTGCTTGAGGACTTCCATCAGCCTGGTAGAGATCGTCTCAGAGCTGTGCTACAGGGAGGCTCTTTCTCTCCAGTTCATCCTCCCTCACTCCTTTCACAGATGCCAGACCTGCATGAAGGTCTGATTACTCTCTCTGCCCACTCCTATTCCCTCCCCCTTTCTCCTTTGCAAGCATTTCTCCCAATCAGGTTCTGACACACCTACCCTCCTTACCCTGCTTCCATTCTCCTTCCCCACCTCAGATGACTCCTCCTAAGACAACTGAGAAGACCCCCACTATGCTTGTCTTACTTTCACAGAGGCTCTCAGGCAGCACACCCTGTCACTTCTTATAGCATTTTGCCCAACACCTAGGCTTCCGGCCATATTACAATGTCAAGACCATTTGTTTCTAGAGAAAGATCAAAATAAGCTTTAGCAAAGCTGTGGTTCCTCAAAGTCAATTAAACCAAGGGGTTCCTTAGAGCAGAGTTTTCAAACCATACCCACGATACTGATGTACTTAAAGATGTTCTATGTGGGTCCAACAAAGGGAAGGCTTGGTAGGCAGGGCTCGGGGGCCTCTAGCTCCACTTTAACCAGAAGTGTTCTATTTTTATCTATTCTGTTTTGTTTAGTTTTGCTTTTGATATTGAGCTCCTACATAAGATGTCATTGACAAAAATAAAAAATAAAAATAGTTTTGTTGTCCTAAGTAAAAACATGTAATTTGAAAACCACTCTCAGGGAGTTTCTGGTAATCCAGGCTACTCGTTGAAAACAACAACAATAACAACAAAAAAAAAACTGATGAAATATACAACTTTCAAAAGTCATCAAAATGCTGATCTGATAGTAAGAAAATAATAGTTCAACACCAAAGGGAATCAGGAACCCACAAAAGTCATTTTCTAAATCTGGCAAATTTGAACTTTGACAGCCTGGAAAGGTTAAGAAATATAAACCAATGTCCAGAAACTGCACAAAATGGGGAGACCAAAAGCAGACTCTTCTCACAATAATCTGGGACCCTCTGGGTGAGAGTGAACCAGAATTTGACTAGTCCTAAAGAGGACCTGGGTTTCAATTGGGTTTGAATTACCTGTTATTGAAGGAAACTCAAACCTTTAAACTGGTTTGGGAGGTGGGTGGTTCTAAATTTATAGTGCCTTCAAATATCTGCCAGAAAAAAAAGTAAAATTTCTCTCTAAAGGAAGGTGTCTTATTCATCTCAGCCCTATATAAATGGTTTTCCTGTACAATGACCAGCACACAATCAAAGATAATGAGGCAGACTATAAAATCATGAATGAAAAGCCAAAGAACTAGTAGATATAAATAGATCTTGTTCCCTCAGCTCTGAGACCTTGTTGGGACTAGAAGAATCTCCACTGGGTTAGAGTAACCTAGTTGGTTTTGCTGGAACCACCACCCTGGGACCTTATCGGCCCTAGTTATAATCTTACTCCTAGCAAAGCAGGAACCTCCATTCTCTAACCAAGAAGCTCAGCTCCCATTACTCTCTAAAGGACATCCTCAGAACCTGGGCATATTATCCTAGAGGTAAGCTTGTGCTTTCAACACAGGGGAAAAGTTTTACAAGTATATCCCTGTGGGAAGATGGAATCATTTCCACCAAAAAGAGAACAGTGCTTCCATTTCAAGCTACGATGCCCACATCAGAGCCCCTCTTTTCCACTTTCTTCCTCCTCCCCAATAGTTCTGACCCTGCCTGCCCTCCCTCTTGATCAAGACTGCTCTCCTAATTAAAATAAACAAATGTCAGGAAGCAATTACTGCATAGAAGGAGACAGATGGTAGAATGGTGGCATTCTGGTACTGCATTAAGCAGTAACTTGCTATCTCTTCAAAGTTTATGCACTTTAATTAAGCATCGTTACAGACAGGTTCAATGAGCTTTGGAGTGGGGTTTATCAAATTAGCTTCTTGCAGGGCTGAGCCTGTGTGATTGCAAGAGGTGTTCCTGATGCAAACATCAGCTGCATGAGAGGGCCTGGGAAGGGAACAAAGGGCAAGAAGCCCCAAACTCACTCTTCTGTAGGCCAAAGGAGGGGGTGATACTCTACTCACAGGAGCAGGAATAGTGAAATAGATAGGGATAGCCTAAGTGAACACCGGGACAGGGAAGGCAGACATCCCCCAAGTTGAGCATCAGCACTTCTCCTTCCTGTGTGTGCTACACAAAGGATTCTGGCCCAAAGGGGAAGGACCAGCATCTGGGAGGTGGTAGAAAACAGCAGTTAAATCAGATAGACTTGGGTTCCAATTCTTCCTGCATTCCAAATAGTACTAGGTAAATTACTTTACTTTTCTGTGCCTCAGGGTTTTTTCCTTCATTTGCAAAATGGAAGTAATAACAATTATTGAATATTCACTATGCATCAGGCACCATTCTAAGTACTTTATGTGTTTACCTCATTTAATCCTCTTCCAACAATCCTAGAGGTAGGTATGATCATTACCCCATTTAACATATGAGAGGCCCAAGGCACAGGGAAGACAAACTTGCCCAAAGCCACACAGCTGCTAAATGGCAGAACCAGAATTCCAACCAGGCAGTCTGGATCCAGAGTCCATGTCCAGACATAGACACAAAAACCACAAAGCAAAATAAGAGGCTATTTTCTACTACTCAGCAAGAAAAATCAAATAAACCCCTGCCATATGCAATATGAATAAATCTTTAAAACAGTACACTGAGCAAAACACAATATGAATATGAGTCCATTTCTATGAAATTCTAGAAAAATCAGAGCCAATAAACAATGACAAAAACTATATCAGCAGTTGCCTGGGGCCAGTGGTGGGAATAGGGATTGACCATAAAGAGGTATAAGGAAGCCATCTGGGATGATGGGAATGTTCTATATCTTGACTGTGGTGTTGGTTACACAAGTATGTATATTTGCCAGTACTTATTGAACTGTACACATAGAATGGATGCAGTTTATTGTTCGCAACTTATACCACAAACACATCTCTTAAAAACCTTGTACTGAATGACTGAATACAAAAATATGAATGGCAATTATCCTTGTGTGGTGGGATTCATTAAACAAATATTTATTAAGCACTTATTATGTGTCAGGAAATGTGCCAGGTGCCAGTGACATACCAGTGCAAACAGATTCTTCTTTTGTGGATTATAAATCCTGTTGGGGAGAGATAGGTAATGAATAAACACTAAGTATAACAATTAATATGCCCAATGATGATAAATACTTCGAGAAACTGGGAGTGCTGGGGGACGCAACTGAAAGCAGGGGCTCAGGACAGGACTCCTGCTCAGCAGCAGAGAGAGTGTGCAGAGAAAGGAAAGTGAGCAAGGTAATCATAGCTACCACGAGAGCATGTCCATCCAGCTTCTGTGTTTTGCAACCCTTCCCCTTGGTTTCACACCCAAAGGCTACCTCCCAAGCACACCTTCATCCCAGATGCTGCTTCATTTCCCTTAGGCTCTCCAGACTCCCCCTGCTGTTTCTGCCTCTTCTTCTCACAGCCATCACAGACCTGCCCACCAAGATCTCCAGGCCCTCCTCTCCTCCCTCTGCTCATGTCTCCACCCACATACACACAACTCCCAGGCAAGCCTTCACACCTTACTTCACCCCACCTGCTTGGTTTAGAACATCTTGCCACCTCCCAGGTACAGATTCATCTCCTTCAGATAGGCTCTATCAGGAAGAAAAAAAACAGACAACCTCCTGGGGGCAAGGCTTGGGAGGTCGCGTGGCCAGGATACCAATTTCATCCCAAGTGAGATGGCCATTGTGTGGGTCCAGGGCTTCAGGCAACTATCAACATTAGTGATCATCTATGAAGGAAGATCCTGGGATTATAAATCTTACATACAATGTCATGAAGACACATATGTAAACTATAAATTAAATAATGTGTGATGCCTATATAAATAGAAATGTATCATACCAATCACAGCAGTACTTGCTGTGACCTTACCATGTGCTGGAAGGGGAACCCCACCCTCACTATGCATAATGCCATATAATGCTCACAATAGCTTTTATGAGGTAAGTAACTTATTACTTCCACTTTACAGTTGCGGCTCAGAGAGGTTAAGTAACTTGCTCAAGGTTAGACAGCTTAATTAAGTGCCTTAATTAGAATTAGAATCATGTCTGTCTCACCCCAAAGCCTCCAGACTAACCACTATGATGAAATATGTCCAGACATGGAAGTAGCTTGGGGAAGAAGTGTTATCTATGTTCACTGTTACAGGGAAGGCTATAGATAGAAGGTGTTCATTCTGGATCCTAAAAGACAAATAATTTATTTGAAGGTTCATAAGGGGCAAGAGTGACTGGAAGGAAGAAGGAAGAAGAAAAAAAAAACAGGGATAAAAGGAAACATGAGTAAAAGCGTGATATGAAAGAGCAAAATTTTTAGTATTGTTGGAGGCACAGTGCCAAGGACAAGAGGATTGAGAACTTAAGTTTGAAGAGGTCAACATGGGCCCAATTTTGGAAGACCTCTAGGTCAAGCTAAGAAGGTATATATTTATTTTACTTTTTATAAGCCCTTATGTAGTAGGTACTACATACTAAGCACTTTTTAAGGACTTTAAAAATATTAACTCTTTTCATCTTTATAATAACCCCATAAAGTAGGTATTATTATCAGCCTCAATTTTATTGGTGAGGAAATCAAGGGACAGGAAAGTTACATAATCTGTCCAAGATAACTCAGCAAGTGAAGGGAATTCAAACCCAGGCAGCCTGACTCGAGTCCAGATATCTTAGCCACTGCCTGTTGCACACTAAAGAGATTTTACAGAGAAGGTAGTATTTTATGCAAGGAATGGTGTCATCAGGTGTGGGTTTTCTTTCACTCCTTCCCACACATGGTATATGGGAAAGGAAGAGGAGATGAAGGGAGAAAAGAATGGATGGTGGGAAGACCAACTGAAAAGGCACCACCGTGTTCTAGTTGAAAGTTGATAATGGCCCATTGGCAAGAAAGACATACAAGTAAAAATGGAGGCCACAGATATTAAAAAGGTAGAACCAAAGGATGCAATGACTAAGTGGGTGGGGAGGGAGGGATACTGAAGCTGGCTTCCACCTTTCCTGCTCATATTCCTGGGTAAACAGGGATGTTGCCCACTCAGACATGCCAGAAACTATGACAAAGCAGACTGGGGTATGTTAAGTTTGATTCTCAATTTACCATTGATTATCAACTGCAAGAACCAGTAGGCATTTGCATATGTAGGTCTGAAACCAACAATGTTGGTTTCATAAATGTTGATTTTGAGGTGCCCGTGGGTGGAGAGGACCAGGATATGGGTGAACTAAAATCTATGTGAGAGTTCAAGGTAGGGCACCAATGGGGAGTCATCCACCCTTGAAGAATAGTGAAAACCACAGGAGTAGATTAAGATCACACAAAGAGAGGAAGTAGAGTATAAGGAAAGAGGCTGAGTGGCAAGGTTCTAGAAAACTCAGACACTTAAGGGTCACCTAAAAGAAATGAATCAAAAAGACAGGGTGGGTCTTTATAGCCTTTAAGAAACAAACACTCCTTGTAGTTCTGTGGCTGAGTAAGATTTTTTTTAAAGTTCAACATGGTGGAACGGGAAAAGCAGCCAGGAGACCAACTCATATGATCTGGGACAAGTAGCTTTATATCCCACAATTTGAGCCACAATTTGGACTTAATGATCTTAAATGTTCCTGCTAGTTATCAATCTGTGAAACAGGTTAAAACCAAGACCATGAGTTGACCCCAGCATGGGGTCTGTTATACCAACCCAGGAACATTTAGGAAGGTAACTCCATAGAAGGAGTGCAGATGAACCAACCAAAGGAGCCACCATCGGGGAATGGAGGCTGTCCCACCTCAGCCTTCCACCATATTTGGCTTTGTCTCTTTTAGCTTCTAGGAACCTTTGTTCCTCATAACTTACAGAGAGAGGATCATTCTTCACAGGACAGCCACTCACATATTTGAAGGCAGCTGCCATGCCCTGATCATTCCCTAGATTACCTTTTCTTATACTATACACTTCACTTGTTTTGAGACCTCCTCTCTGGCCATGAATTCCAGCTCTCTCCTACCCTAACCACTGCCTCCTCTGGACACACCCTCAGACTAAAGTGTGATGCCCAAAGTGAACTCAATCTCTCAATCCTCATAGAGCCGAAGACCAACAAGATAACACAGCATGGGGTTTTTAGTATTAAGGTGAAATAAATTCTCCAGTTCTCAAAGTTCTCCTCATTCACTTGGGATGAGAGACATACACGAGAAAAACCCATGCCCTTGAGTACCTATGCCTAGGAAAATGAGGGCATCTCCATATGAAAACCCAAGTCTGGGGAAAATAAATCCATTCTACCATTAACTCATCTCTCTGCCAGCTGTCCTGGTTCACCTCCCTTTAAAAGAAAGTTGGAAATTTCCTCTCACTCCATATATCAGTTAATAATTGTCATAGTTAAATGAAAAACAGACCAACACTGACCTCCCCCCACCCTCACCACTCATCCTACTGTTCAGAGAGCTAAATAATCCACTTCTATCCAAACTCTAACCAAGCAACTTTAAGTACTTCAAAACCATCCAAGTATTTATACATCACCTCAGCCAATCAAGCACACCTAAAACATAATATGCTTGCACCATCCCAGTGGGACATTCTGCTGGGTTAAAAAAGACATTGGCTTGAGCAACTGACAGTTTGCCTAGACTTCCACTTCTCATCAGTAAGTGAGGGGATTAACATAGACTTCTATCCCCAGTATACTTATCATTATCAGAAATACACAAACACAACCCAAACAGTCCCTCCAGAGGATATTTAGACATTAATCCTCTGGCATTCCCTGTTTTCAGTTTCCAAACACCAATACCAATGGTTCCGATATCTACTGGAGCCCTGGATGGTGTATCCTCCTTACCCTGTGGTCCAGGGCACCATAAATAGGTCTCTTTCCCCATCACCTTGTGCTGCCAAGTCCACCAAAAAGGCAGAAGAGCAGATGAAAGCTATTCTTGATCTTCTCTTTGACTCTAGCCCTCATTATTAAATGGTCCTGCAAATTTATGAGTCCTGGAAGCCTCAAAGAATGTGAAGACTCGATAACCTGTCAAGTCCCTGGGAGAATCTAAGTGACCCAGAGCCTAGTTATTGGAGCTCTTTATTCCCATGTGTAACCTTTTAGATTTTACTTACTAATATCTGTTTTGTGTATGATTACAGTAGTAATATATGGACCTGTTAAAAAATATTTGAAATATAGGGGAGTGAAAGTATAATTACACCAGTCAAAAAATGACTAACACTAATCTTTATAGTCTTTTTTCTATGCACATATTATTTAATTGAAATCATAATGTACATATTACTTTATAGCCTGATTTTTCACTCTGCCATTAAATTACTTTAATGATTGCATAGTATTCCATTATCATCATTAATTTAACTCACTTCCCCTTGTAAGCACTTAGGCTATTTTAATTTTTTAGCTCTTATAACACTACAACAAATATTCTTTAAAATATATTTATATATACATCTTTTTTTAGGGTAGAGATCGAGCGTTTTTGCATTACACTGACAAAGGGAAAATCAAAAGAGGCCAATAAAGAAAAACAAATCGAGGTAGCTGATATCTTTTTTCCATACAACGCCAATACATCCATTCCCACATGCTTACACTCCTTAGAACCGCTCAAGTATGACCCAGTGAAATACCTCTCTTCTTTGTCCTATCACCTAGGCAGAGATTAGCAAAAATACATTGTAGAGTATTGGAAAATGGTTACTCCTTAATGGCAGGTAAAATGGTAACACAGCCTAACCTTTAGAGGGAGAAACAGTAATATTTCTAAATATAGAAAACATAAGGTCTAAATATCCAACAATAGGGGGTAAATTATCACACCTATATCATGGAATGTTTTATATCCTTACACTTTCTAATTAAAGATTAGAGAATATTGACACATAAGATGCTCACACTATAATACTGAAAGTAGAAAAATTAGACTGTGTACAGTGTGTTTCACATCTATCTGTAAAATAGAAGTGTACACAATCTCACATACACACACGTGCATGTGTGCACGTATTAGAGAAATCGATGCCATGATACATGGTGGGAAAAGGGTGATTTTTGCTTTGGCCTCAGTGCTTTTCTGGGGTTTTAAGGTTTTTTCAGTATTGTGTATTATTTACGTTACAAATAATCACTGTGTGTTAATAGCGGTAATAAAAATGATCAAATTAGTGATCAAAGTAAAACAAAATTCACTTGAGTTTCTAGGCTGAGGTAATGCAGCCCACTGTGTCTCCCTTCTCAACCTCTCCACTTTCAGCTGTACCCAACAGGGAAAATGAGAACAACGGCACCAGCTAGGAGAGAGCCTGCAACATTCCCCCCCACCCAGCTCTGAAACTGAGCCAAGTCACTGAGAAAGTCGGGGATCAAAGAAACACATCAAACCTGGGAATCGGGAGCCAAACACTGGGCTGCAAGTCGCTCATGTCTAACCCCAAAACAGTATCACTGGGAGAAGACTCTATCCAGATCCAATGCAATGAATACTCCCTTAGGCCCCACGATGCCTGGTTTCACACAGGGGAAAGGATGAGCAGAGAGGAGAGACCTCCCTCACAAACCAGCCTCCCTCTGTACCCCCGGCATCTCACTCCTGCCCAGAGCTCACAGCCAGGTCCCCAGCACATGCTGCACCCCTCTTAGCCCTGCTCAGAGAGCCCTCTCTCTGGACATAGGAGGAGAGGAAACATCTCATGTGTGAAGAGGAAGGCACAGGGACCCAGGTTTGAACCTTTGCGTATTTGTATCTTCACAAATGTCCTCAAAGAGACAAGCCCCCAACCCAGCCAGAGGGGTAGAGTGGGGTCATGGCCCCAACAAGGGCTGCATCCTGGACGTCTCTGCTTGCTGACTGTGCAACTGTATTCAAGTGTTTGGTGTCTCTGCACCTCCATGTCCTCTTCTGGGAGGCAAAGAAGAGTGATCCTATCTATCCCATCAGATTACTGTGCTGATTAAGTTGAATAATTCACATGAAGGACTCTCACCCCATGCATGGTATATGGTAGTTGGAAATTGGTTCCATTTCTCTTTCTTGCCTTTGTCCCAGGGGCTCTGAGCTGACACGGACATGCTTTCCACCCCCCAGCACCAAGCATTCCCTCTCTGTGTGTTAGGAGACTGGGCTTGCTTGATGTAAGGGATCTGTTTAGCCTACTTGACCAACACAAAGAGAGCAAGAAGGTCCATCACTGTCATTTATTTTTCCCATCTAGCTGATTTTTTCACAAGGATCAGAGTTAGGAGTTGGGAGGGACTTTAAGGTTGCCTTGTTGAACCTCCCATTTTAGAGCCCTGACAGGTGCCATCCCAGGGAAGCGTCCAGTGGCACCTTCTGGTCTACGGCCAGCCCAAGGACTTCACAAAGGTCCCATCATTTTACTCCTGACATCCCTGGAAACGGTAAAATAATGTGGCAACATCTTTCACCAAGAGGGAATCCACAAAGTCCTTTTGCAGAGGCTGATTTAAATTCCTTCAGTTCACATTTCTTTTTTATTTTAAAAATTCTGTCAAATCCTCTCTGGCTGCAGACAGGAACAGGTGTTCCCTGCATTTTCAGGCAGGGAAATGGAGTCATGCTCATTTCAAACCACCCAGCCTTTCATTCTCCTCCTACTCCCCCAGGATGGCACTCTGCTCTCCAATCCTGGAAGCCAGGACAAGGCTCGCCCAAGGCAGCATCACACTCCGGAGATAACGGTGGAAAAGGAGGCTCAGGAGGGATAAAAGGGAGACCACTGTGGAGTTTCTTCCTTTCCGAGCGGCATCTGAAGTGGCCGCCCATTCTTCCCACTGGCCAATGCCCTCACCTGAAATGGACCTTAGACTCAATGCCTTAGTTGCTGTCACTTATTCCCACCCTGGTGACCTCGCTCCTACAGAGGCTTTAACAGTGTACCCCAGTCACACTTTCTCCTTGGGGCCCCTAAGACGCAACTCTGAAAAGAAAGTATAGCAGCATTTTGCGTGTCTGACAACGTCACAGCTGCTCTGGCTCTGCCCGCAGCTCCGTGTCTCACCAGCCCCTGAGCTCCCTTCCCGAGATGGTGATATTTCTCCTCTCTCCTCCACCTTCTGCCTCTAGCCCGAGACTTGTCAGCAGCCTCTTCATGTAGCAAACACACAAGTTGGTTTGGCTTAAAAGGTCAATTGCAGCAGATTTGTACGTGTTCTCTGCCTCTGATGCCAAAGTCCCTCAGAAGCAAAGGAGTACAAGCCGTCCTGGGTGCAGACTCCCCTGCTCCCACTCCCGCTTCTCACTCCTCCACCACACCCCTTCGCCTGCACAGTGTCTTCAGCCAAGGAAGGACAGAACGCTCACAGGCTGGGTGTTTCTCCACTGCTTTGCCTGCATCGGGTCCAAAGCTTGGCACGCACATCTGTTCGAGCCACCCAGTGGGAGCCATCAGACACGTAAGCCCCAGAGGACTCAGATGAGGGGAGAGCTGGGGCTGGGGAATGGGTCCTTTGGGTAGATTAACATCTGTCCTCAAAAGGCTTGACAGTGTAGAGAATTTAGCCTGGTCCAATGTCAGGGAGCCTGTTCGGCTACATTCTTGGGAAGTCATTTCTATTAATGAGGCACCTGTCCTAAAATGCAGTTCTCAGATCAGGGTCCAGGGCCTCCAGTGCTCTAGGAGATTCTTCCAGATGGTCACAGGCTATCACTTCCAATATTAATGCTTGAAATGTGACAGCATCAACACTTCTGTTTTCAGCGTGATGTAACCATGGCTTTTTCTTGGGACATCTCTGAGAACCATGATGTCTCACCACAAGAAGCGACTTTAGAGGGTTCCAAACCCACCCTCATCTCATAGATGAAGAACCTGAGTCTAGGAGCTAGAAAGAAGCAGCCCAGCACCTATGAGACTAGTGAACAGTAGGGCCAGAGCCCCAGTGCAGGGTCTCCTTCAACCACACTGGACCACCTTAAGGAAACACCTGGCAAAACCCATTATCTCATCATAGAATACCTCCAGTGCAAGTCCCAGTGAAAGTTTATTGTGTGACAAGGGTGAGTGGAGTTACTTGACTGTGGGGAACTTTGCCTGAATCATTGGAGAACCACTGTTGTTAACTGGATTAAATCAGAAGAGGATTTATTAAGTGTACTTTTTCATTACACAGTAAGAAGCCAGCAAGTTCAGGGTTTTCTCTCACCCTGAGAGCTATAGGCTCTGCCTAGGGACCTCACACCACCTCTTACCTAGTTCACTCTACAGCTATGATTCTCCACCACTAGCATGCATCTGAACTCCCTGGGAGAGGTTTTAAAACACAGCTTGCTGGGTCCCATCCACAGAGTTTCAATGTCAAGATGCCTGGGGTGGGACCCAAGAATGTGCATTTCACACAAGTTCTCAGGTGATACTAGGACCCATGTTGAGACATGTACTTGAGTTTCACTAGGACTGACACTTGATTTCTATGGACCCCCCACCCCCAAGCTGCACGTCCACAACTAACACACACTTGTTCAGTCTCCTCCCTTGGCTGCAGCCTTATCTGATGGTTCTGCCCAATTAAGATGATTTGCTCATGCTACAACATAATCGATTGCCCCATTAACAGATGGCTGGAGATTCAGGCTGGCCCCCTTCCCGACATTGCCTGCCATTGTGCACAAATTTCCCCCAATCCAGACAGAGCAGATGAACCAGTGAGGAGTTTCCAACCACCATTCTGACAGCAAACCATTCCCGAAATGTCCCCCCATTACATCTGCTTTGCCAGAGATTGCTGGACCCCAGGGGCTATCACAATCTGGTATGGAGACCCCCAAAGCAGCCCACACCCTTGGTCTCCTCCATCCATTCCCAATTTCCAGTGCTTTGCTTCACTTCCAGAAGCAGCTGGCACTCTCCTACTGTAGGTACAAAAGTCTGTGACATCCATTCCAGGGGGACAGCCACTTCTGAATAATGTATTTTGTCCCTGGCTCAGAGTGGGTGGGGTTGCCTCCACCTCAGAAAGGGCAAGGCAGCTGCTCACATCAACAGGTGCTTTCCAGCAAGGCAGCCTTCTGGGCTCGGCAAACCTCCTGGGACACGGGTTGCCCACTGGGACACAGCCAAAGTGAGGAGCTGGGACCCCAACTGAGGTTCCATGTCCAGGTACATATTAACCAATAAAGTAGCAGAGTGGTCATGTGGTCAGAGAAGACAGGACCCATGGTCCACTCACCTTGGGAGTCAGTTATTCACACTCCAGTATCCTCATCTCTAATACAGGGAAATCATTATACCTGCTCCATAGCTCTGTTCACAAGAATTTCTTTTTTATAGCAGAATTTTTGTGGTAAAAATTTTGTAATAGCCAAAAAGTGGAAACCACAGAATTTTTTAAAAATGCCGGTGAAATGCTTAGCAGAGCACCTAGCACAATAAATGTGTACTGCTCTTACTATTGTTATGATCAAGAAAAACCACAATGCCCTGCACCTGGCTCAAACTGACACATTTCAAAGACCTCAGGGAGGAGAGCCTCAGATTCAACAAGGACCCTAGTGGACAAACTGGTTGGATGCCTCTGTGAGCACCCCAGGTGCCCACTAACTCCTCATCCAACCGCCAGCAGTTCTGGCCAAGATCTACCCTCTGGTTCCTGCACTTGCCCCTCTTACATGAGGCCTCTCTTTCTGTGTTCTAGATTGTTCACCTTGGCCACTCATTAAAGTCCATTTTAAGCTATAGTGCAGGTTCTGACAATGTGCTTCTGCTGGTCTCAACACTGTGCCCATTTCTGGTATCTCTAGAATTTTCCTTGGAACCCAGAGTCCTTTCCCAAAGCCAGGGATCAGCCAGAGGTTGTTTACCTCCATCATCACATGACGAAGACATGCCCTCCACGTGGACTGGACAGGAATCTGTCAGCCAGAAACCAAGCTAAAGAATCTTCCAGGAACTTTTCTTAAACTACAGGAAATGAGCTGACATCTGAAGTTTGACTGGGGCTACCTAAAATGAAACACAACTCTAAAACCTGCTCCCAGCTATCCAGTTGAGGAAATTCTCTTCTGTTGCCCTCGTTTAAAGGCTGGACCACCCAGAAAGAACTTGGGCTGTTTCATATACCTTAGATTTGCAGAAAACAAAGACTCCTTCAGTCAGGATATAGGTTTGTTGGGAGAACGGGCTGGGACCACAAAGCCATCAGCGAAGGAAATTGCTACACCCTCTTTTCTCTTTTTCTTTCCTTCATGTCACCGTTGCTTTGCTTCTGGTGCCATGCTCCATTCTCCCCTTTCTGCTGGTGGTCATCTTCTAACCTCAGTTAAATCATGATCTCTGAGCTCAGAAACCCCCACTACTACCAACTCCTGAGGGAGCAGAACCATCAGCTGGCTCATCTTTTTTAAGCTCTCAATGGTAGGACAGAACATGGCCAGGCAGCCATAGGGGCTCAGGCCTGCTACAAGCCACAGCAATGGGGTAGCGGTGGCCAGGTCACCGTATACAAAGCAGGGCTGCTGTCCAATCAATCAGCAGGGTGATGGGAAGGGCAGCTCAGAAGATGGTGTGGCTGAGCAGGGAAGAGAAGAAATGAAAATCAAACATACGTGCCAGGCATAAACCGGGCCAGCAGAGCACTTCCCTACCCAGAGCTGTGCCCACACTATACATTTCTGACCAGCAAGATAGCAGCCAAAGGACAAGTGTGAAGAGGTTTTGGTTCTGGGGGCTTTCCAAAAGTGGGCACAAATTCCACCTGGGTCCTATCCACTCCTCAACTGAAAACATTTTCCAATGTCCCCTGCTCTGGGTTAGAAGATCTATAAGGTGGTTCGTGA